>JAEANM010001134.1:0-29575 GCA_017656035.1 Myanophis thanlyinensis
TCCCTCCCTCCCTAAGAGCAAATGACTGGCCCAGAGTCACCTACAGGTAGTCCTTGGCTTACAACCACAGTTGAACCCAAATTTTCTGTTACTAAGTGAAGGATTGGTTAAATGAGTTTTGTCCCATTTTACAACCTTTCTTACCAGAATTGTTAAGCAAATCATTCCAGTTGTTAAATTAATAACGTTGTTAAGTGAATCTGGCTTCCCCGTTGATTTTGCTTGTCTAAAAGTCACAAATGACTCTGCAACTGTCATAAATATGAACCATTGCCAAGCATCCAAATTTTGATCACATGAACAAGGGGATGCTGCAAAAGTGAAAAATGGTTATAAGGCACTTTTTTCAGTACCGTTGTAACTTTGAACAGTCACTAAATGAACTGTTGTAGATTGAGGACTACCTGTATTTGGCTTCAAATGTACAGTCTCCCATTTTTTAGCCCAGTGCCTTTAACCTTTAATCACTAGACAAAATTGGATCTTAGCTTGTTTTTATAGTGTGATTAAAATGAAAGAGATTCTTCTTACTTTATAGCAGTATCTCAGTACTATCATATGCACAGAAGCCAGGAGGAAAGCTTCTTTATATCATTAATAACATCTATCCACAGTCTACCTTTTTTTAAAAAAAGTAACATGCTTTATAATGGATGCTAAAGAATAATAATGATGACTCAACTGTACTTTTTCTTTAAGTACCTAAGTAACTATTCTAAGAATTGTTAAAGCACACATGAACAATAACAATGGCACATTGTTCTTTTAGCCTCCAACTTGTTGACAAGAGTTGGTTTAAATGATTAACTGGATAAATTTTGAACAGAATATTTCAGTACTCATTTCACCTTATCAAATCAGGTGATGTTTGAAGTTAGTTAATGAAAATACCATTTCAGCCTAATCCAACCTCCATAAAGAATAAAGAGTTAGTTGTATGGCATAAAGTCAGTCAATGGGTTCATTATAATTGATAAAGGAAAACATTGGTTACTACGGTATTTTGTAGCAGTCAAGTTTGTATTTGACAGAGTGTTTCTACTCAACAGTATTTTTTTCAGAAATTATTATGGTATTAGTTGCCTCCTTAATATAGAGATGGAACAATTATTTCCTGGTTGAAACAATACAACCAATTTTGCCTAGATTTGAACTGGAATGCATTTGTATGTCCCACAATAAAACTTTTTAGAATATTTTGATGCAATTTCACAGCCCCTCAAAATTACAGAAATATGCCAATATTAAGTACTGGTTTCCAAGAATGTGTATATTAAAGGAAAGGAAAATACATTTATTTTTTATGAAAGTTAGAATGTTTAACAGATTCATAACAAAAATACAAAAATGTACTTATAGTCAAGAAAATGAGGGATTAAATAAAACCAATTGGCAAATTTATTAGACCACACTTTTCCTTTCACCTTTGAAGTGCCTTTATAGTATTACTAGGACTCCCCATTTAGGAGGTGAGCAATTTGAGATGGAAAGACATGTAATTAGGATAAAAACCACTTGCAGACACAGAGCAGAGCACATACATGGTCTTAACTCTAATCTTTTAATGTTGAAGTCCTTTAGACTATTAAAAGGTTTCCCAAAGAATCTACAAGAGATTATTTACCTAGGCAAGGCATTTCCTGTTAACTGCTTTGAAAAAGAAAGTTGATGTTCCCTGCAATTTACAGGTATTTGGAGTAACATCTATAAGATCCCAATTGATAATTAATATAACTTATGTAAGTGAAGACATGTGCACATTGGGAAAAAAAATCCAATTTCATACAGAAACCAGCTCCTTAAAGGAGACTCAATATCATGTTTGTGTTTCCTTCTCAGAAGCTGGTTGGTTTTTTCCAGCTCTGTGAAAAAAACATTTTTTAGCAAAGTAGTAAATCTCAGGTGGTAACAGATAAATAGGTAAGACTGATATTGTTTACAGAGGGTAACAAAGAAACTTTTCCAATATCCAGCAAAGGAGGGAACCTATTAATAATTCTTCTAGAAGAGTTGCTTAGGGATTCTTTATTTTAATGAAAAATTTTATAAGACTTGAAAGTATCTGACTATATGGTTTATGAAGTCAGCTGAGCCCAAAAAATAGTTTGAAAACTGGTATTCTGGATATTTATTGTATATGTCTTTAACTGTAAATCATGGTAATTTACTGACTACCTCATAGTCCCAGTTCATGTATATTCCACTACAAGCAGTTCTGTTATAGCATGGGTGTCAAACTTGATTGCTTCACAGCTAGATTGTGACTTTTTTTGTCTTTGCGAAATTGGGGTGGGTATGGCCTGTGCATGACATATCTGGGCCTCCACTTTGACAGGCCTGTGTTCTAGGTTTTTCACCATGTGTATTAAAATAGTTATTCTAGTTTGCCTATATTAGCTTTCTCTAACCTGGTGCCTTCCTTGATTTATTAGAACAAATTCTCAAATCCTCAGCATCAGGCACCCTAGGGAAAAGATGGCCTCTGTTAAATCTCATTATATGAGTTGAAGGCCTCACACTGTGATTTTGCTTGCTTAAAAATCCATGTTTATTAGTGGTTATTTGGAAACATTGCTGCTGTGAGTTCTCCCAGGTACATATATGAGCATATATTCAATTTTTTCCTAGCCTGATGTGGGATGAATGGAGCTATATAGTCAATATTGTGCGGTGTGTTACAGAAAACCCACAGAATTCATTTGAAAAGTAAACAGAATTTTTTTTTATTCCTTGTGGTTTGGAAAGCAATGCCTATAAACATGGAGACAATGCTAGAAGAAATACTAGAAGCCAGAAGAGTGATCAATCCGTATTTCCAGTTGATGGAAGTAGTATTCTTTCAAGTGGGCAATACATTACTGATTCCTCTCACTGACTGTCAGCAATAGAAAAAAAAAATAACAACAAAAATGTGTTCTTTTCTGTCAATAATAACTCAACAGTTTCTTGACTGGAGTATTCGTTTCATTTGCAGAGCACATATAAGACTACAACTTCACACTAAAATTTAATTCACATTGACAGCTTCCTTGATTAAAACAATGACTCGCTGAGCAACCCTGAAAAAAACTATTTTTAAGCTGAGAATATATAACAAATATCATAACACTGTTATAGAAATTTAATTGTGTGAGCTTGGTACTCCGTACCTTCTGGCCCCAAACGGTCATGTATGATGTTGACAAAACAGGAACAGAAAGGAGGAGGCTATCCAAATGTTGAAGGAACTGCAGGGAAAGCTATAACTCTCTGGCCTACATGACTTAAAAAGAGGCAAATAATAGTGCACATACTACAAAGCGGGGATGTCAAACTCGTGGGCCACAGGATGGATGCATCATGTGCTGGCCATGCCCACCCACCCCCGGTTTAGTGAAGGGGGGAGTTGCAATACATCAAGTGACGACAACGTGTCATCGTGAGTTTGAAACCCCTGCCATAGAGAAATTTTTTTTATAGACATTTTTCCTTCTTTTTTACTAGAATCCGAGATTACTGGCAGTCCTTAACTTACAACCACAACCGAATCCAAAATTTCCATTGCTAAGCAAGACAGTTCTTAAGTGAGTTTTGCCCCATTTGAGGACCTTTCTTGCTACAGCCATTAAATAAATCACTGCAGTTGTTAGGTTAGTAGCACTGTTGTTAAGTGAATCTGGCTTCTCCATTGTCTTTGCTTGTCAGAAGGTTGCAAAAGGGGATCACATGACCCTGGGACAGTGCAACTGTCATAGATACATACCAGTTGCCAAGTATCCGAATTTTGATCACTTGATCATGGGAGATGCTGCAACAATTGTGTGTTTACAACATAAACATAATATGACAGCATAACCATCATAAGTCACTTTCAGTGCCTTGCAACTTCAAACAGTCACTAAACAAATGGTTGTAAGTCAAAACTATCTGTATGTGGTGAAACTGCATGGAGAGAGGGAAAAAAGAGATTCACAGATGAAAAGTAGCAGGCATATTAATAAATTTACAATTTCAAATTTTAATAATGACAGCCATCATGGTTAGCATTAAAGGAGGGGGGGGACTAAACCGTTTTATGGAAAATAAAGCTAATTATCGGGTTTAAAATATTGTGCATTTCTTTTTACATTGGAGAGAGAATGCTTCTTTATATCAATTGCTTAATGAAGTGATTGTGAGGATGTTCTTGTGTGCATGTTCTTGTTGTGAACTTCTTGCAGGTGTTTGGCTAATCATTATGGCATAATCTGTTGGTCCAATTCAATGTGATGATTTGTATCTTTTTAAAAGATTAAATAAAACAACCCAAGTAACACTACATTTTTTTTCTTAAATGTTGCATAAAGGTACGCATGGGAAGATATCCTTCAGAAAAGCAACATTTATTTTGGTGTTGAATTTCTTGAGCATATTTGATCTTAATCTGGGCATTCAATTGAAAGTTGGCTGGAGACTCAACATTTTCCGAGTGAGATAGCCCTTCAGTCAAAAGCCATTTCCAAATCCTGGTTTCAGAATGCTAAACAAAAAATACATGCTGAAACAAAGCTACTGTACATAAACAATCCCCCACCTCCCAAATCAAGGTTTTTAAAAATAACATTCTCAGCCTTCTCAAATTAATGACATAAAGGAGATGCCAAGGTAAGGCTTGTATTGGCATGACAAGGCATGTTTGCAGAATCTTAGTCCTGTGTATGCTGATAAACCAAACCATTTTTTTCTCAGGGTCAACATACAGTATAATGCTTATTCACAAGTAGTCAGCTGAGAATGAAATCAGCTCTGGAATTTAAGGAATGCTGGGCCAAGCAAACAGGCCAATTGAACATCTAGATCTTTGTGTAGAGACTCATTTTGATAGATGATGTGTCAACTCTTTTTCTCCCCTCTTAACACTGAAGTATGTTTCTCTGCATCTGTCTATATATCAAGATTAGCCAGTTTATGGTGGCAGATACCAGGCTGTAGCTAGCTGTCCCCCAGTTTTCCCTGTCCTTCCATCACATGAAATGATTCTGCTACGTTTCCCTGGCAACCTGTGGCAACTAATGGACACGGAAAATTCATGCATCAGATTGTAAAGTATGAAAAAGTACCGGTACTCCTTGATTTACGACTACAGTTGAGCCCACGATTTCTGTTACTGAGAATTGTTAAAGTGAGTTTTGCTCCATTTTATGACCTTTCTTGCCACAGCTGTTAATTGAATCACTGCAGTGGTTACGTTAGTAACACGGCTGTTAAGTGAACCTGACTTCCCCCATTGACCTTGCTTCTCAGAAGGTTGCAAAAGGGGATCACGTGGCTGCAAGATTCTGTAACCGTCATAAATAGGAACCAGTTGCCAAGCATCCATATTTCAATCATGTAACCATGAGAATCCTGCAATGGTTGTAAATGTAAAACACAGTCAAAACTTACTTTTCTCAGTACCGTTGTAACTTTGAACGGTCACTAAACAAATGGTTGTAAGTTGAGGACTACCTGTTCAGTCTTTTTTGTTTGCCCCAGTGATTCACATATTATACTACCCCAACTCAAACTTTATAAATCACATCCAAAGTGTGAACTATCAATTTTACCCTTAGGAGACTGTCCGGCATAATTTCAGGTCATTGGTTCATCTAGTCAGTTCAGATATTCCTTAACTTACAACCATAACTGAGCCCAAAATGTATGTTCCTAAGTGAGAAATTTGTTAAGTGAGTTTTGCCGGATTTTATGAGTTTTCTCACTGCATTTGTTAAGTGAAACACTGAAGTGGTTAAGTTAGTAACACGGCGGTTAAGTGAATCTGACTTCCCCATTGACTTTGCTTATCAGAAGGTCATAAAAGGGGATCACATGACTCCAGGACATTGCAGTTGTCATAAATATGAACCAGTTGTCTAACATCCAAATGCAAAGGTCACAAATAGCTTGTGAAAAATGGCCATCAATGCAGAGTTGGAATTCCATTTTTTTTTTGGTTTTGTGGGCGTGGCTGGTGGGCGTGGCTGGGTGTGTGTGTCATGTGACCGGGTGGGCAGTTTCTGTAAGCAGGGCAATAAAGACCAGGCTAGACACAACACCAGGATGCTTTTTTCCCTGCCTTCCTGACAGGATTAACCCTGTAAAGTGGAAAAAAACAAAAGGAGATTTCTTCTAACAACCGGTTCTCGGAACTGCTTAGAAAATTTATTGTAATGTGTAACCTGTTGAATTTCACCTGTTGTGCGTCCTCACTTTTTTCAGTACCATTCTAACTTTGAACGGTCACAAAACAAGCAGTTGTAAGTCGAGGACTGTCTGTGTTACTTATTGTAATATTCCTTTACTCCTTTAAGTTCGAATATCTGGGATCCCTCAATGAACAGAGTGTCCACTTCTACTTCATGGGAAATAAGGCTTAATAATCACAGGATAATCCTGTTTTTATATAGTAGGAGGATCAAAGTGTAACCATAACTTCCTTTTGGGAGCCTTTGTTCTTGCTATCCAATAACCCATTTTCCATTTGTGTTGAATCTAGAGAGGACCACTAATAGTGGAACCTTCCCTATTTCATGGGGAAGGAGGAATATTAAAGTTGCAGAGTAAAAACTGCAACAGTTGCTATAGATGAGGTTGGCATGCACATAATTGAACAAAACTGGGTACAATTTAGACTATCAGGACCATTATCATGAAATTATGAATGAATGATTACATAATAAATAGATAAGATAGCTCTGAGTTAGATCATTGAAGTATAAGCTTTTGTGCATAGAATGTGCAACTTCACCTGTAGAGATTTGGAAAGGTTGAAAGTTCTATATTTATGTTTTTAGTTATTATTTTAAAATTGGATTGCAATAAGCTCTATTTTCTACTCCTTTATATGCTGACGGCAATACATTTATACAATTTCTTTAAAAATGTTGATTGTTTGGTGTATTTATTACTTTTATTCTCTTATGTATGCCCACATTGGGAGCTTTTTGATCAATCAGAAAATAAGTAAATTACGGATATGGACTTGCATTAATGCAAATTAATGCAAAGCTTGCTACTCATAACAAATTGAGAGTTACCTGTTTGATTTTTTTCCCCTTGCATTGCACATTGCACATATTAAAGATCATACCTTATCTTCCTATTTCATTCTCACCTTCCCTTTTATCTGAGCCATGCCGATTTCTGCCCTTGGTCTAAAAATGATCCTCGCTTTGATCTCTCATCGGTTTCAGTTGCAGCTGTCCTTGTGCTTTTCTCTATAAGATTATATAAGGGCAAAGTTTAGTAGTTATTTAAAAAAAATTCCAATTCTAGAGCCAATTAATTTGGTTAAAAATCTATTTTAAATCACATTTTGATCATTTGGTATCGTAGTATGATGCACATTTCCCCAAAAGTTTTATTTATTTGTTTGTTCATTCAATCAACTTCTATAGCTGCCCAAATCAACCAAATCACTGTGGGTGGCTTATATGGTGATTTCTAACTCAGATATGCACATATAAGCGCCCCAGGGATCCAACCAGATCACTTCATGATTCCTCCAAAAATCTAATACAAGTAGCCATCAACTTATAACAATTTGTTTAGTGACTGTTCAAAGTTACAACAGCCCTGAAAAAAGTGACTTATGCCTGTTTTTCACACTTAATGACCATTTTGCAGCATCCCCATGGTCACACAAGATCAAAATTCAGATGCTTGGCAACTGACTCATATTTATGACCGTTGCAGTGTCCCAGGGTCACGTGATCCCCTTTTGCGACCTTCTGACAAAGTCAATAGGGGAAGCCAGATTCATTCACTTAATAGCCATGTTACTAACTTAACAACTGCAGTGATTCACTTAACAGTTGTGGCAGGAAAGGTCATAAAATGGGTAAAAACCCACTTAACAACTGCCTCGCTTAGCAATTGAAATGTTGAGACCAATTGTATAATTGTAAGTCAAGGACTATCTGTATAGATTTTTCATTTCTTGAATTGTAACAAGCCATTTTAGTGGTGGAATTCAAATTTTTGTACTACCGGTTCTGTGGGCATGGCTTATTGGGTGTGGCTGGAGGGTCATGTGACTGGATGGGCAGTTTCTGTAAGCAGAGCAATAAAGTTTCGGCTAGAAACAACACCAGAATGTTTTTTCCTGCCTTCCTTACAGGATTAACCCTGTAAAGTGGAAAAAACAAAACAAAAGGAGATTTCTTCTAACAACCGGTTCTCCTACTGCTTAGAAAATTTACTACCGGATCTAGCGAACCTGCTAGAACCTGCTGAATTTCACCTCTGTGCCTACCCAATGATGAAACCCAATTTTAAGGAATCTTAACAAGTACATATTCTGTGGATTTGAGAGAAGCATTCAAAGCATCTTGCATTATGATTTCAATAGGTTAAACCGAGTGCCGGGTCAGGCTTGGCACCTGCCTCATCCAGATGCTGCAGAGTTGAATAGCTTGGACACAGATAATTTTCCTTGCGTTGGGTTGTTCTTTCTGCATAAGAAAGCAAGCTCTATTTTCTGCTTCTTGTTATATTGAGGAAGCATACAAGTATGACACATCAAAGACCACATGTTATTATCCCCATATCTTAAATCACTATACAATGTCTCTCGCCTGGAGTATTGCTTCATCTTTTTCTAATCCCTTGTAACATTATTGTTGATTCTTTATTTCAAAAAAGGGGGAAATTTCAGATTTGGGGGAAATAGTTTCATTTTTTTTAATAAACTCTAGAACAGTGTTTCTCAACCTTGGCGACTTTAAGATGTTTGGACTTCAACTCCCAGAATTCCCCAGCCAGCAAAATTCTGGGAGTTGAAGTCCAAACATCTTAAAGTCGCCAAGGTTGAGAAAACACTGTGTCTAGAAGATCTAACAAGTACAAAAGACATGCATTCTGAACTAAAGATCTTAAAGCTCAGATTTATCTTTATTTTTTTTGAGAATCAGAATTTAAAATGTTCCACTCCTGATCTCTCTCGTCTCTGAAACACATTGTGATGAGATGGTGGAAAACGGGTATCGCTGCAATTGTTAATCAGTTCAAAAGCAGGAATCCTTGTTGACCGAATCAGCCAGGGTCTAGTAAAGTATGCATCAGTTTGGGTTTCTGGTCAGTCCAATGCTCATTTCCATTCCCTTTTCACAAACTGAGACGCATCTTGTCCCCCCATGTCATTATGTGAATGTCTTTATTTAAAGGCAG
The DNA here is from genome assembly GCA_017656035.1 of Myanophis thanlyinensis. NCBI lineage: Eukaryota > Metazoa > Chordata > Lepidosauria > Squamata > Homalopsidae > Myanophis > Myanophis thanlyinensis. The sequence continues at coordinate 9,166 of JAEANM010001134.1, forward strand.
TATTTTATTGCGGCAATAAATTCATTAAAAGGAAAGCCATGCTCCCACTCTGTGCAACCAGGAACCCAGTTTGTTCCATGTTGCTGCTAGATTTCCAACCAACTTTTTATAGTGCTTGATAATAGTTGGAGGAAGAAGAGCTAGGTGGTGGTTCACATCAGCGCAGGGAAGTTATTTAGCAAGACAGTTTTTAAAAGGGAGATTGAGGTAGGTAGCAGCTGCACAGGCTGTTCCCAGAGCAGTTTTTTCCAGAGGTTGCCTGACCTTGAAACAATAGAATTACAATGGGAACTACTGTTTGCTACCTGACTTGGTATCTCTCCTCTTTGGAGCTGGTGGGGTGTTTGTTTTTTTTTGCAGAAGATCTGTTCCCATAGCTTCATGTTTACTCAGTGCCTACCCCCCCCCCCAAAAAAAAATCAGTAAACCTGCCCTGCCCTCTCCTAATATTTGATAATTACAATAAAACCACAAGCTGTTCGAACTTGTGTCTGGGAACTGGCCTTGAGCTTAGCACCCCAGGAATGGGCAAATCATCTGCTTGTCACTTGAATTTTGCAAACGGGTGCAGAATTCAGCGGGATGTTATCTTTGGTTTCTGTGAACTTTGGAACATCACCTCAGGCTTCTTTGGATAAAACTGGCAAGCCACTCGATTGCAGTTTAAGGCAGTGCTGTGTGATTTCCAGAAGCTCCAGCAGAATTGCATTCTCCCTCTCATCTAGTCCACAGCAATTATACAATGGCTCAGGCTGACCAATTCATTAGTTTAGGTCTCTCTGTCCTACAAATGATGAATGTTTTAAAAAGGTGTTTGGTGCTCCTGTTCAATAAGAATTTTATTTATCATAAGACGAAAGCTGCCTTGCAAAGGTCTTGGAGTGCTTCTCCAACGATGGGCTAATCAAGAAGAACCCTTGTTCTGCAATTGAAAAACTGAAAAGATCCCTTTCAATGCAAGATAGTATACACCTTTAATCCTGGCACACAAGAGAACAGGTGTTGACACAATTGCTTCTGAGCAGAGAGGAGTGAAAAGCGCCATTTGCAGAGCTAAACCACTTCATTTGCAGCACTGTTTGCAAACTGAATGTTTTGGGGTAGTTACCAGGTAACTGGAAACCAAAGGACTGTGTCAGAGTCTGGGACCTCATGATTAACAAATGCTTCCTCTGCTAATAAGCTTACATCTGCAACAGAGCCATAATAATAATGCCTCCCTCTCAACAGAGCCATCCTTTTTCCCCAAACTCCAGGAAACCTTTCAGTACAGGCAAACTTGGTTTGTGGATTTCAAGTACGGGGGAGGAAGGAGTCTATCTGATTTGTAAATCTATAAACAGGGCAAGCTTTTTTTTTTGGAACCAGAATGACAGCGATTCAGAAGGAGAAATCTGCTGACCCTGTTATCTTCTCAATGCATGAATTTAATCCATAACCCGGAATGGTTTCTAATGACTGGTTCTTAGGCCTTTCCTATAAATTGAGCTAAATTATCTATCTTGCAGGCCCGAAAAGGAAAAGCGAAGGAAAAAGCAAGAAAGCAGTGCTGACCTGTGATTTTTATTTTAATCCCTGTTTCAAAAACAATCACCTGTTTGCAAACAGAAGAGAAAATCTCTGGCCTTTTGGATCTATCTAAAATATTTCATGTCAGCCTCTGCCAGGCCTCTGTTTAAGTTCTTGAATATTTCTGGAGTCTGACAGGAAGGCAGAACAAGCGACTTGATCTTGTTTTTCCTCCTCTGAAGTTCAAATCTAGTTTCTGAGTTTGGGAGATGGGAAATCTTAACCTATCCTGTGGCCCAGTGGTGAAAGTCAATTTTTTTTACTACCGGTTCTGTGGGCATAGCCACAGGATTAAACATTGCCAAGCACAGGATTAAACTTCAACAAAGTTACAAATGTAAAGTTAATCTTTACAGGATTAACCCTGCAAAGTGGGAAAAAAACAAAAGGAGATTTCTTCTAATAACCGGTTCTATAGAACCGGCGCGAACTGGCTGAATTTCACCTCTGCTGTGACCTAAAGATTGCCATCTAAGAATCATGTAATAAAATGTTTTCTCTGAAGTCTAGAATTAGGTTTTGTACTAGTATAAAGCCTGAACTGCTGCAGGGAGTGTACACAATCAGATCTGCTAAAATTTCAGTAAAATGTAATTAACACCACTAACTGTTCGTGTTCCTTGGGATAGGGCTGGTTTCTTGACAGCACTCATGTTTTGTACATATTTCTTTATGGCGGTGAATAAAAAATCTTATTTAAGCTCTGGAAAATCATCCTAAAATGATAAGATAATGATGCAATAGAAGAAATAATAGAATTCTGAAAGGGAAAGACTTGTGTTTGTGTATTGATTGCTGCACATTGTTTTCTTTTATCTTTTTGCAGAACTGTCAAACCTTCAACAGTCTGAGCACCACAGTCGACGACTGCCCTCAGCAGAACCAGTTCTCCCTTGGCACCAGCAGCAATAACTCATGGGCCACCAACGTGGACGTCATGCCTGGTAGGACACCAGCCTGCACCCCTGTGCCAGAGCCTCATTCAAATTCAGAAGAACATCATCCTAACCAGGAAGAAGATTTCTCCTACGAAGACTCAGATTTCTGTGCTACAGAAGATGAGAATAGTAGGAAAGAAGTTGAACACTCCTCATGGAGGAACAGTGGGACTGGTGGGGATAACAGCTTTCAGCTGGGTGGTGAATTAGATATTGAGCAAATAGAAAACAACTGAGAGCATTAAGGGGGGAGTATCTTCCTCCAGCAAGGCTTTTAACAGTGGCAAACTCACAGGTTAATGCAAACCCAGAGAAAACCCACATTTTCCCCCTCCTTGGCAGGTGAACCAGTACAAAAAGCTTTGCCAAATTTTGTTTAGCTTTTTGGGGGACTTATTAGAACTACTGTAGCTCTTCATAGGGAAAACTTCCAATGTAACATCAACATATTGAAAAGAAAAAGAAAAGCTCTGTGGATGTATGAAAACTTGAAAGACCAAAAACTCCTGGTCATTTTTTTTTTTTCAAAGTAGGCTAATTTGCCATCTAAAGAGTCAGCAGGTCCATCTCCTGATGGGAATGGCATTTGGCAACATAAATAAGCTTTTTTTTCTTCTCTGTTGGCTGATATAATTTGCACCTCGGCTATCCTTATCGAAGGAGCAAAAAGCGGAGATTAGCATTATTATTTGAATTCATTTTCTGTTGTTGTTTTTTGATCACCTATTCATAGATCTTATAAAATCTCACAAATCAAATTTCTCATATATGTAAAACACATACACACACACACACACAGATATACACATACCAATTATGAAAAGAAAGCACAATCCATATTAGTAAAAGAGATATGTGCTTATTAAGAGGCCTCCTTATCAAAATCAAACATTCAGGTATCATTTGCAATGCAGTCTTACTCATCTTCACCTGGACCAGATTTAATGGGTTGGATGCACATTTTGATGTATGACCTCTAGTTCATAGTTGCTATTAATTTATCCGCAAGAAGAGGACAGAGGCTTTGTCTGGAGAAGTAAAATATTGGGAACATTTTTGCACTCTTGATATTTTAGTGAAATTTCAAGGAATAATGAAATTAAATTGGTGATACCATAACCTGTGAACAAAAATGATTCTTGAGATTTAATAGTTGGCATCTGAAAAGGAATCATGGCTCTTATCTGGTATGAAGTCTCTTAAACCTGCATTTTGTACCATTTGTCATCCTTAGTATATAGTCTATCACATTCATCAGTAGAAAAAAAATAAAGATAAGCCTTGTTTTTCAGTCGTTACTCACTATTTAGGTATTTTCATCAAGTTAAAAGATAAAATTAATAATAGAGTATAGAGTAATGTGTTACTTCTAGCTTCAGTGAATGACAGTAGCACAATAATGAGCACACATGGCACTGTTGAGTGGTCTGTGTCAAATTACATATGACATTTTCTGCCACTGCTACCTCGGGAGATAAGGATGAATATAACTAAGACAAAAAGAACATACATCCAACAGAAACCCATTTCCCTGTTTCCTTAATTTGCTGTAGAAGAAATTAAACCTAGTGCAAAAGACAGGCCACCAAATCTTGAAGAGTGTATTATTATCAAAAAAAGATCTGAGTGCATTATTCAGCATTTCCATTGATTTATGTCACACAGGCACTGCTATATATGAACACTGGGAAGCCTAGCTGTAGATTCTAAAAGATAACTCTATCAAACTAATAGAGTTATATTCCCCTTCCTTTTTAATTGCCCCAAAAAGTCTTGGTCAATGTTTTTCAACCTCAGTCATTTTAAGAAGTGTGGACTTTACCTCCTAGACTTTCCCATCCAGTAGGCTGGGATTGAAGTCCATGCATCTTCAAGTTGTAGAGGTTGAGAAATCCTTGTCTGGAAGACTAGCTGTTTTATTTTGGGCTTGGTTTGCCTTGCTTTTATGAAGGTTTAGTGTTTCGCTGCGGAAATACTTTACACGCCCTGGCTTATGATAGTTACATTAAGTCTTGTAAGAAAGATGTCATTACTCATTTCCTGATGTGGTATTTACAGATTTTCTCACCCTTTCATTTTATGCCCACACAGATTTTGCTGTTCTCATTCTCAGCTTTTAGTTCTGCAACATATTAAACCATATTGCATATAATATAATATCCCCAAATTCACGAACCATTTTAGCATACATCTTCAAAAGATGGGGCAAAAATAATCAAGCAGAACCAGGGATTCTGTCTTCTAAACACTGGAAATTCTGCTTAGCCACAACTTTAGATTGTTTTTTGTTTTCAAAGTACATCTAGTTTATTTCTAGAAACAAATGAATATGCACAGGTATGTGTGTGTGTGTGTGTATGTGTGTGGCTTTTGTAAAATAAGTCTTGATATTCAGGAGGCTAACTTTGTGCTCAGCATAAAACCCAGGATAACATAGCCATGATTAGTGAATGTTCACACAAATGTGACAAATGAACTTGTCTAAAGTTGGTGCAGTTTTGACTTGATTGTCAAGATATCTAAAGTAACAGAAAATGCTATTCAATTGTAACACCAAGCCATGCTTTAGTAACAGGCAAACAAGGCCTTAATTGTCAAAGCACGCAAATCTAAACTGCCAAAAATAGTATTTGCATTTCTCCTCTAAAATAAGATTATAATCCATTATCAGCCTGCCACTTACAATTGTTATTTGGTTGGCAAGCACAAATCATAGTTTGCAGATTATGAAACAATGGTGCATGATTTATTATGAAGGAGAATGGAATTCAATTTTCCTAGTGAATTGAGTGGTTCTTGCATTTTATATTTCATTCTAAGGAAACTTGATCATATAGTTATGTAAACAGGGACAGATGGATCACAATGAGTAATGAGCAGAGTTTTCAGACTGCATCTATTCAGTGTTCTGCTTGACTTTCCATTATATTGCTGGAACATGTGTTTAACCACCAGGATGTTCAATGCATATTTTAAAATAGCCCTTCTCACCTTAGTATCTTCTAATACATTGTGATTATAATTCCCTGAATTCGCAGCTGGCTTAGTTTAAATTATGTGGGTGACAGAGGCTTGGAGTTTTGCTATAACAAAACTAATACAAAATGCTGTTTGAGATTCTAACATTCACTTGACACTCCAATATTTTCCCTTCCATTCTTAACTCCTTACGTTGGGCAACCAACAATTATAATTTAGCACATAATGACGTAGCCAAGTTATTCAGTTGTAAATGAAATCCAATCCTTTCTTTATGAAAGGAAAAACGAGATTATTTCTTAAAAATGGTATCTTATTTTTACCTTTTCCCGTAATGGCCTTAATGCTTATGGCATTTAAAATCACAGAAGATCTCATCTAAATTAAATGACCTTTACAATTGCTCATTTAAACTTCATATAGTAGGTTTTATTTCTTCACGTTTATTTTTATTATTTTCTGTCTGAAGCTTGTATGACATATAAGCCATATGTGTATGGGTATATGTGCATACAGATACAAGACTGAAAATAAAAATAGAATTATGCTGGAATACCTATTTACATTTTGGTGCCATGGAATAACTTAATGGCCTTCATGAAAAGACTCCGTTTTCATGCTTGCAAAAATCTGTCTAGTGCAACCCAAGTTAACATACATTGCTTGTTTCAGAACCATAGAAATGTTATAAGGAAAGGAGCAAGTTTTCATAGATTTGAGTTGGAATTAGGTTTTTTTTTTTTTTTAATTTCGGCTGAATTAATTATTTTTAGATCTCACTGGTTTATCAGGAACATCTGGAAATCTTATTGTGTATCTCTCTTGTAAACCCTCTTATTGCTTTTGAACCTTCCCTACAAATTTTGCCAGGTAATGGTACTGGCTGTAATTATGTAGTAATGTTATTAGGCACACTGAATGTTAGGAGCTCTGAGAAAATCTCTTATCTTGGCAATAGTATCAATTTCTCTGCTCCAGATACATTGCACTCACATAAATGTATCTGGATTCATTATGGGCACTGAGCTCATAAAAATTGTACTTATACCAACATTCTCTAATTCCTGTACGTTTTGGTTCTTTCACAAAAACCATATTAGTTTTTGTGAAGTCCTTCTACCAGTTTTTGGTATAAAGGTAAAATAGTGGTTGGTGTGTATGTGTCTAGCAGACTATAAGCCAAATCCCAGCTTTGACGTGTTATTGATCATCTGAAACTTAATAATACTGTTTTTTCCTGAGGCAAAATTATCCACTTTCCGACTTCAACTCCTTTAGTAGGGAGACTGCTAAAATTAATCCTTCCTGATGAAAAGAAAGCTTTTAATGCAGGGGTGTCAAACTTACAGCATCATGTTGTCATCACTTGACGTATCACAGCTTTCTCCCCTTCACTAAAACAAGGGTGGGCATGGCCAGCACATGATGCATGCGGGCTATGGGACGCAAGTTTGACACCCCTGTTATAAGGCACACTGGAGGAAGATGCTTGGCAATTACACACACTGTAAAGGATTTTTTTTCCCTTGAATTTTGCTCTGCTACAAAAGTATTAAAATACTTTGGTGTTCTGCTTTAGAAACAGGAACTTCTGCGATCTGAACACAAAGCTATTGCTGTTGCCCTTCACTGCACCACTCCAAGGAATCACATTTTCTTCTTGAGAATCTCTTCCTATATGGAAGACTTGGAGAAAGAGTAGGTGAAATGAATGGCAGAGGGTTTGGAGAATACAGTATTTTGTGATAAATGAGAAATAATAAAAACTGCGAGCCATGCAAATTCATTTTTAACCATACAAGTTGCTCACCGCTATTACTGAGGACAGCACCAGAATCATAAGGTGCTATAAAATTTGCCTTTGTTCAAGTAATATCCAAACTCTTACTAGGGAGGTAACCTTTCTATTGAGTGTAATAATTAAATACATTTATGCTGACAAATTAAGCATCCATTATCACCTGGATGTCATTATGGGCAAAAATTACAGTGGCAAATGAATCATCTTTAATTATTGATATATACAGAGTGCAATCTGTAGGATAATGTGCAAGTATGCATACCATGATATTAGATACAGGTTTTGGTTGTATAACATCTGGACAACCAGTCAGGTGGCTATGACTTACTCAAAGAGCTTACTCAATGCAAATTTTGAATAATAGATTTGATATTCAGGCTACATGTATACCGTCAGAGATCTGTTGAGCAGTGCTTGAAAATTCCTACCATGGCATATTGGAATAGGCACTCAAATGGATTATTACTTAGGCTATTAACTATTTCAGATATGGCATATTGATCCATATTTCTTATCTGCATAGCTGTTCCTATTTTTTTCTTTGGGGAAAAAAAACACTGTGCAAATATAACATGCAGCATTTTGCTGGGGTACTGTTAAAATAATTGCAATTTTTGGATCATATCATGATTGTAGTTGTATATATATATTTACATCAAAGTAACTGAGTTTGGTGTGACTTCTGAGTAAGTGTGTAGGGTTGTGCAGTAAGTTACTTAAGACTCATAAATTTCAGCAAGTGGTGTTTTCATTTCATTTAATCTGAATCCAATCCACTGGATTCATTTTCCATTTTATTGCATGGTTCTGTCAAAATTCTCCCCACCAACTTGGATGACATAAGATTTTTTTTTTTAACTAAACATGACCTATTCTCAGAGAAATGCCTGCTGTGCACAAATATAGCGTGTTCTTTGCTATCACATTTTCACTTGGAGGTAATGATTCCTAATCATAGCATTTTTATGTGGGCTTGCCAACAGAGAGTACATCTTATGCCATTAACCTTATGCTTTTTGACATAGTGTATCAGCTTTTACGTAACATACATCTTAATTAATGACAGTTTGCTTTGTCTTTAGTGCTGTAGAGGCAGCCTTTTCTTATTTGGGGTTTTTATGCATAAGGGCTTCTAAAAACAAAAAGGGCTGCAACCTATGAGAAGCTAAGTACACAGAGTAGGAAAGTGCTCCCCACCCGGGAGGATCACTACCCAACTCGCCTAGCTGTAGCTTAGTTTATATAGCTGCAAACTTTCTTTGCCTTAGCAATGATGCTTCATTAGCAAATGGCCTTACAGTGAACACATCTGCATACCTAACAATATAGTGTTTGCCTAAGATTAATCCCAGGGGGCGTTTCATAGGATTGCATTGGGTTTGGTGTTGTATGATTTATGTATTGAAACTGAGTTTTTAAAGCCTTACTTCTTTTTTTTTCTTAAATAGAAGCAAAATGTTATGGGATGCAAGGATGTGTGTATACGTATGTATGGGTGTATATATAGATGAGACATATGTGCATATATGTACATTCACACAAAATGTAAACATCTGAAATATAAGCTTATGTTTACAGAAAATACTTTTGATGGTAACATACAGGGGTGCTGTTCTGGAAAAAAAATTGATGTTCAGCTGAATCTATGCTTGGTCATATCCACTGAAAAAAAAATCCATTGGATTCCTCTAATGGGGATCTTGTGCTCCTGTCAGATTTGTTAGTTTACTGGAACTAGCTCCTATAGCAGGTTTTGATCAGGTATATTGACTTTTTTTTGTGAACATTCACTACCATCGCAACAAATATTTTTATTTGCTAAGCAGTACATTCAAATCAGCAGGGAGACGGACAACAGCTTAGTTGGCACACAGATCAATCTGTACTGTGGAAATGTAATGACAACAGCAATAAATGTCAATCATTTTCCCTTTTTTTAAAAAAATGTTTTTAAATGCAACTTTTATGGAAGGGTTTTGTCCTATTAGCACTGATGAATGTTCTTATAGAGAATGTATTGTAGATCTACAGTCATTGCTATTTAGAACTGGTTTTCATGAAATGTTATATTTAATTACACACTGAAGAAAAAAATAAGGTGAAATAGAACATATTTCTGGATTTTACTGTAACTTTTCACAAGTAGCAGTTTCTTTGGCCCAATAATTATTGTATTACAAATACACTTTAGATACTCCTTGTTGGAACGGGATTAGAGAATATTTTTAGAATTATAGAAGTCTTTTTCAGCATTTTATATTTTCAATGTCTAAGAACCAATGAATCAGAACATGATGATGGCCAAAAAGCCTTTGAAAATCCATGAGGTCTAGTGATGTTTAGTTCCAAGGGTGTGTAGGTGTGCTTGGGGTGTGGGTGTACACGTACACTTGTATGTATGTGTCTTTTGTTCATGATAATTGCACAGATGCAAACCTATTGACATATATACAAAGTCAGCTCTGTAGTTGGTGTTTGTTCAAAATCTAATGTTGGTGAAGACTGTTCCCTGACATGAAAAATTAAGAAAACTGCTGATTTGTACTCTCTCCAATGACTTTATTGCACTATAGAGCAGCGCAGTCTCAGGAATTTACTTGTTACTCTGTGTAAATAAAGCTTTCTGATTCTGTAACTGATACTCATTGCTATTCTTTTCTTGTGGTATGCTATTATTAAATATATTCAGCTGCTGAAAAAATGGGAACGCCTCTTCAGTTGTTGGACTATATTTGTATTCTGGATATATTCATTATTTAGCACAAGGGTGTCAAACTCAATTTCATCATTGAGGGCCGTATCAGAGTTGTGTTTGACCTGGGGGGGGGGGCAAAGTGGGCATGGCCACCTTGATATCTCTCATCAGGTGTCAGTGGAGGCCCTGAGTGCTCTGCCAGTGAAAACTGGCTTCCAAACTCCATTTTTGACTGGGATAGCCGTCTGCAACCATTTGCCAGCAAAAACAGAACTTAGGAGGGCCAGAGGCAGCCCTCCCGAGCTCTGTTTTCACTGGCAGAGGGTTGCAGGAGGCCGTCCCAGCTGAAAATGGAAATTGGGGGCCTGTTTTTGCTAGCAGAGGCACCCATGGGCCGATCATTCTTTCCAGGGTGGTCCCATGGACCGGATCTAAGCACCCCATGGGCCGGATCTGGCCTCCAGGCCTTGACTTTGACACCCTAATTTAGCATATTCTTAAAATTGGTTGTTAGTTCAAAGCACCAGAAAATTCCAGCCAGTCCTCCATAAAATTATACAAGTAGTCCTTGATTTTTACAGGTAGACCATTTAGTGACCATTCAAAATTACAATGGCACTGAAAAGTGACCTATGACCATTTTTCACACGTGACCATTGCAGCATCCCCATGGTTGCATGATTTATATTTGGATGTTTGACTCACATTTATGACAGTTGTAGTGTTGTGATCGCCTTTTGCAATCTTCTGACAAGGAAAGTCAATGGGGAAATCAGATTTGCTTAACAACCGTGTTAACAACTGCTGAGATTCAGTTAATAAATGTGACAAGAAAAGTCAGGTCAAAGCTCACTTAACAAATTTCTCAGCAATGTAAATTTTGGGCTCAATTGGGGCTCATAAGTTAACTATTACTGTGCAGAAAAATGTTCAGAACTGCCCAAAGACACATCATGATGGTAGAATATTAGTATAAAGTTAAAATTACAATCAAACATTTGCTGTATATAGTAACAATTTTAGCATCTTATAATGAGTAAGGAAGAAAGCCAGTTCAGTGTATATAGGTAATTCAGATACATAAGACGATCGATAGATTCATTTAACAACAGTTTAAAGTTATGACAACACTAAACGTGATTTATGACCAGGTCTCACATTTACAATTGCAGTGTCCCTGTGGTCACATGATTGTAATTTAAGTGCTTGGCAATTAACATAGCAGTTGCAACATCCCAGGTCATGTGATCCCACGGGGCTTCCAATAAGTTTATGAAGAAAGCTGGATTTGCTTAAGCATTTCATGATTTGCTTAACTTCAGCAAAAAGGTCATAATATCAGACATGACTCTCTTAACAACCACATCACTTAATTCAATCCTTTATTGGCAATGTGACCAAAGTTCCTGTCCCAATTGTGGTCTTAAGTCGAGAAGTACATGTAGTAGTTAAAGTGCTAGGCTAGTTCTAATCCTGCCTTAGACACAATGCCAGCAGTCTCAGGTGTTCATAAAGCTCAGTTCAAATGTAACACAAGCAGTGGTAACCTCTGAATTCACTATGGGCTTTTAATTAATATAACTTGTCCATCAAGCTTTTCAGAAGGATTTTTTCTAAACCCAAACTTGCTTATTTGATTTGTTAGTCCACTTAATCATGGTAGTCCTTTTATCAAGAGAATAGAAAGAGAAGATTCTCCTGATTCCTCAGAAAACTGATAGGATGGGCTTGTCAGAGTTTACAGCAGCAATCATATTCAGAAGCATACACAAGTAACTGATTCAGCAGGATTCAATAACTTCTATTTATATATAACATAACATGAAGTAAGTATACAATACCGAAAGCAGGTTTTTCCAAAGTGGTACCAAATACAAGCAAGCACAAGCAGAGGACTTTCAGTTTCAATTTCAGAGCTCAGATTTAGCCATGCCGGGGCTCCTTGCTGTTTCAGTCAAATACTGTTTCAGTTTCCAAACAGCTCTCATTGCCTGACTTAGTTGCCATATCTCTTCATTGGCTGACCTTGTTACCATGTCTCTTACAAGTCATGAATTCTCACTGACAAGGCTCTGGCAGAGTGTTCAGAGGATGTGCAGACCAACTGGCAAATGTTTTCACCGACATCTTCAACATCTCTCTGAGCACCACTGTTGTCATTGTCCCAAAGTGCTTCAAGATAACGACCATCATCCCTGTGCAGAAGAAACCATCAGTGTCCTGTCTCAATGACTACCGTCCTGTTGCACTTACTCCCACCATCATGAAGTGTTTTGAGAGGCTCATCATGAGGCACATAAAGACCCTGCTGCCTATAACATTGGATCCACTGCAGTTTGCATACCGCTCGAATTGCTCCACTGACAATGCCACTCCATACACTCCATCTAGCCCTCACTCACCTAGAAAACAAAGACTCATATGTACGAATGCTGTTCATAGACTTTAGTTCAGCATTCAACACTATCATTCCCCAACACCTGACAGGGAAGCTGACCCTGTTGGGCCTGAACACCTCCCTCTGTAACTGGATCCTGGATTTTTTTGACTGGAAGACCTAAGACAGTATACAGAGAGAAGGTGGAGAAGTTAACGAACTGGTATAAAGCCAACAACCTGTCTCTGAATGTAGACAAAACAAGAGATGGTTGTTGACTTCAGGGGGACAAAATACAACCACTCCCCACTGAACATCAATGGCGCCTCCGTGGAGATTGTAGAGAGCACCAAATTTCTTGGTGTTCACCTGGCAGAGAATCTCATCTGGTCCCTCAACACCAGTTCCATAACTAGGCCCAGCAGCGACTTTACTTTCTGAGGAAACTGAGGAAGGCACAGCTTCCACCATACATCCTCACAACCTTCTACAGAAGGACTATCAAGAGTACCCTGAGCAGCTGCATCACCACTTGATTTGGGAATTGCATCATTTTGGATCGCAAGACCTTACAGTGAATAGTGAGGGCGGCAGAGAAGATGTTCGGGGTTGTTCTTCCCTCTGTCATGGACATATACACCACACGCTGCATCCGTAAAGCCAGAAACATTGTGGCTGATCCCCCCCCCCCACATACACACTCTTTACTGCTATCTGGAAAAAGGTACAGAAGCATTTGGGCCTGTACAAACAGACTGTGTAACAGTTTCTTTCCACAAGCCATCAGACTCCTCAACACAAACTGGAACCATAAATATTTGTGTATTTAGCTTTCTTTTCTCTAAGTTCTTAGATTTAGAGCTATGTGTAGTTCTGTGTCCTGCTCTTTTTCTTTTTTATCTATGTTGTCTGATGTAGCACCTTGGTCCTGGGGAAATGTCATTTCGTTTCACTATGTACTATACTGTATATTGTTGAAATGATAATAAAACCTACTTGACTTGACTCTAGAAGAAATTTTGGTAGGATCAGAGGATTTCCAGCCTACCAACAGATCCATTATTTCATTTAGCTTATTGCAGCACCCAGGACCTCTAGTTGCCTCTAGCAAATACTATTGCCTACAATGTGTAACACCAGCCACAATATTTTCCAAGCCAGTTGTGTCAGCAAAACCAGCAAAAAATGTCGATGTGCTTTGATCCTAACATTATGAGGACATTTATTCGATTGATTCCCCAGCTCAAGTCTTTCAGCTGAGTTTTGAGTCAAGAAATCTGTTGCCACCCAAGAACACACATATGCCTTTAAAAATTTGTTATAAAAATAATTATTTTTCTCCCACAGAGTAATGTTATTCCATGAGAAAAGGCATGTTTTGGAGGAAAAAATTCAGAATAAAAATACTTTTGGCAAAATAAAAGATTAAAAAACATGCTTAAGAAGCCTTGAATCATGAAAATGCCTATGAGCAAATAATTTAAGGAACATATATATGAAAATATGCAGATGTTAGAGTGACCTTTTACACTGAGTAAACTACAGCCAAAAAAGGATTTGATGATTAAAGTAATCTGATTCTTTTTTTCATTAGCATTTGTTAATATTGTGCACTAAAAGGAATATTGAATATTTATTTCCAAATTGTTTTGGCATCAGCTATCTGTACCCATGTGCTTCATGCAATGTAATGTTCCAAAAAATGTCCTTACAGTAGCACATAGACATATATAAATAGATGTGGGAGTCATCAGATCTGTTAAAGCTAAGATTCAGCTTAGTCACATTTACATGTTATGCTAATTCCTGTGCAGAAGTGTTTTATATCATTTATAGTAACACATGTATGCTTTCTCTTCCAATTTTGTCAACATCTAGTCGTATCTATAAATGAAGCATAATGCCATGCCCACTTTTTTTTCCAACTTTTAGGACTCTGGAGAATTTTGGATTTTAGGTAAATCTTATAAATACAGTATTGTTATGGTGTGACACCAAATAAAAATATTTCTGTGGTAACAAGTCCAAACAAGAATATATTTATGCAGGAAAGGGATCTGGTTGCAACAGGTTGGTACTGATAATCCAAGCTGAACAATTTTGCAAAGATATTTGTTTAAAGTAGGGGTGTCCAACCTTGGCAACTTTAAGACTTCTGTGGACTTTAGATCCCAGCATTCTCTAGCCAGCCAGCCATCCTTTTCATGAGAGAGACTTAGAAGTTTTGTTAAGTTAAAAAAAAATATAGAAAACTTTACAAAAGTAGTTTCTCTACTCTACCTCTCTCTTCTTCAACCTCCCAACTATTGCAAGTCTACCCCATTATTCCTAGATTTGCAAAGATAACTTTCAATGAAGAATCTGGAAGCCACTAACTGCAATTCCAAGAAATAATTAACATTCATGAATGTCTTAATTCCTTCCGTTATGGAATATTATAAATGGAACTGTGAAGGACCTGTTTTGAAGGAGAGGTGGCTTTAAGTAGCTGGATATGCCTTTATGCCTGATCCTGAAACAAGAAATTATTTTTCTCCCATGTCAGGGAAAATATCTTAAGAGAACCCTGTATGTCTGAAAACCAAACAAAATGACATCGCTTTTAGGATGCAACTACACAGGGTGTTCTCACATACAGGTAGTTCTCGTCTTACAACAATAGTTCATTCAGTGACTGAAGTTACAATGGCACTGAAAAAAGTGACATCACTATTTTTGACACATATGACTGTTGCGGCATCCCCATGGCCGCATGATTTATATTTAGATGCTTGACAAGTGGTTCATATTTATGATGGTTGCAGTGTACTGGGGTCATGTGATCACTTTTTGTAACCTGACAAGCAAAATCAATGGGGAAGCCAGATTCACTTAACAACAGTGATGATATTACTTGTAGAAGACTTAAACCCCACTGAATAACATCTGGCCATTTTCAATAAGTTCCAGTACGGATTACACCAGCCATATCAGTACAACTTTCTACACATAGTGTTTCTTTTCTCTTTTCTTAAGATAGTAATTAATTTGTTTGCTTATGCACACATTTATGTAGCTACCCAACTGTCAGTGCTTTGGGCGGCATACATTAAAAATCCAGTTAAACATTCATAATTTAAACCCACTGTATATAACATCATATATAGGAATTGTAGTAAACTGATTGGGAAAGATGGGTGCTCCAATCCTAATCTACATCTGAATGTATTCCCTGAAAACGCACTTGTGTGCTGTGTGAAGTTATATAATGTATCTGTACAAATACTCCAAGTCACTTTTATTTTCAGTGTTAAATTGCTCAGTACCCTCAGAGAGAGAGAAAAAAAGAGGATATAGTTAAAATTATTTTAATCCAATGCAACAATTCTCAAACTATTTTATTCTTTATTCTGTATTTCAAATTGACTTTGTGTATTTCAAATTGACCAATGGCTTGAAACACAAGGAACTTAACACCAGCTCTTTCAGCTTGGCAGCTGATCAGCAGAGCTTATTTAAACAAAAAATCATGAGTAAAAACGATGTGATCAGACAAAAACAGCCCAGCCATGGGAGCCGATGTTACTTGCAAGATATGAAAATGAACAGAGAGGTACATATGTCTCAGGATGGAAGTCACAGAGCTCCTCATATCCACAGAATGGCATAGACACAAAATATCAAACGGATGAGCTCTTATTTAATCTGGGTTTCATCAACAGGTCACAATAACTGAAGGTCAAGGATTTTTTGAAACTATCCAGGGACAGTCCAGATTATTTCTGAAACAGCCCATCCACTTATTTGAGAAATACAGGAAGGCCTCGACTTACGGCCAAAGTTGACCCCAAAATTTCTATTGCGAAGTGAGAATTTGTTAATTGAGTCCTGCCCCATTTCACGACTTCTATAGCTGCAGTTGTTAAGCAGCATAGTGGTTACGTGAATCTGGCTTCCCCACTGACTTTGCTTTTCAGAAGGTTGCAAAAGGTGTTGGTTCTCACCTTTAAAGCGCTCCATGGCTTGGGACCTGGCTACTTACGGGACCGCCTGTTGCCACCATCAGCCTCCTGCCGGCCAGTGCGTTCCCACAGGGCGGGCCTCCTTGGGGTTCCATTGTCAGGATGATGCCGCCTGGCAGCCCCAAGGGTTCGAGCCTTCTCTGTGGGGGCACCCTCTCTGTGGAATGAATTGCCCCCAGAGATCCGGACCATCACAGACCTACAGACCTTCCGATGCGTATTAAAACCCTTTTTGTTTTGGCAGGCCAGTCTGGCCTAGTACTATCGGTTGGGGATTTTAATTAGTTTTAATTAGTTCTTAAATTGGTTTTTGTCTTAATTTTTGAATCTTTTAGATTGGGTTTTAACTGATGGGTTATATTAGTTTTTAAATTTGTTTTAACTGTTGTCTGTATTTTTAGTGGCTTTTTTGCTGTGCACTGCCCTGAGTCCTTCGGGAGAGGGGGCGGTATAGAAATTATGCAATTAAATTAAATTAAATTTAAAAAGGATCACATGATCCCGGGACCACCTGTAACCATCATAAATATGAACCAGTTGCCAAGCATCTGAATTTTGATCATGTGGGGATGCTGCAATGGTCGTAGGGGTGAAAAAACAGTCATAAGTCATTTTTTATTAGTGCTGATGTAACTTTGAATGGTGACTAAATGAACGGTTGTAAGTCGAGAACTACCTGTAAGAATTTCCCAGTTTCAAAGGAGAAGTGTAATATATAAGCGTAATATAAAGATAGCACCCACTACACGTGGATCTTTCAATCCAGCTTTGAAACTAAAGTAACAGATGTACGCCCACCAGTGATTTAAAGGCTGGTTCAGAATTCCTTCTTTAATATTTCAGGAAAGCTGGGTGCATCTTAAAACCATCTACATGCTCTGCGTTAGGTTTATGTAACTCATTCGTCTTCTTGTTAAAACAGATTAAAGGAAAGCAAAATTACTTCAGGGACTGGGAGTGGGGAAATAGAGTTGTTGTTTTGATGCTACAGGATGCCACCCTCAGAAAACCAGATTCTACTGCAAACTTGGAAGATCCATCCTGCCCCAGAGGAAGGAGGAGAAAAGATTTGGGCCAGCTATAGTGCGGATGCTGATCAACACTCCGACTGTTGTATAAACATCTGTCTTTATTCCTTAGCATGATCCTTCTTTTCTTCCTGCTGAATGGGTGGAGACAATAAAAATGAAAAATGATCCAAAGACGTGATCTTACTTGTGTCTTCTGAGCAAATTCTGCACAAAACTCTTTAGGATCTACAGTGATTGCTTTGTGTAGGGCCTTTTCTGTTTTTGTTTTTTTGCAAGAAATAAGACAATAATAAAAAATGGCCAAAATAAGAAGCAGTTCCCATGTTGAGTGGTACATGGCACAAAGGTTTATTCAGTGATGTGTTACAATACCCCCAAATCAGACAAACCAAGATTCAAAGGATTCCTAGAGCATGCATTGAACTTTGTTTTTGTTCTTATTGTGGTTAATATAGCGCTTTAGCTGGATACAATGGCAAATTAAACTAGATTGTTGAAAGCATGTTTGTGGTGCTGTAAGTTGCTTCCAAATTAGCCCCTAAACAATGGAGGAAGGCTTGAACATTGCTAGAAATGTGCAGCTACGCCAAACACCTTACATTAACATTTGCCTAGAGTGGACTCCCGCAGCATTTTTATTTATGCAAATACTTGAGAATTGTATCAACAGCTTCTTCCAGATTGTTCACATAAAGATCGGCTTTGACTTCTGGATGCTGCTCATCACAAGGTCTGCAAAGGGGATAAGAGCACAAAACAGTGAGAGGGTGAACTGGGGTATGCAAACAATAGCAAGTTACACAATTTCATTCTCCGCAGAGTCTAATTTCCTAGTGCTACTTCACATGGTGCCTTCTGTCTCTTTTAGCCGTGAGTCAATGTTTAAACAAAGATATAATGAACATGGCCCACAGCAAGTTTTGTACTTTATCTCTTCCTCACTCCAACCCCAGCATTGTGATGTGTTTGTCCATGCACTTGATTATTGTAGGGGTTGCTTGTATGAACATGGTGTTGAGCAGGATTAGGCAAATTCCAGCCCTGGATTCCCCCTTTTTTTCCCAATCCTTGGAACCACTTCCAAACACACTACCACATCTTGGCAGTGCAAGTCCTAAAAATCAAGAAACCACAAACATTGTTCAAATAATCCCTGAAATTCCTACATGTTATATTTTACATTTAAACTGTAAAACTATAAAATCAGGCCGTCATTCCCCTTAATAGGTGATAAAAAGAGGATGCTACTCTGCCCCTACTGTGTCATCAGACTGATCACTGTCACCTTCCTTCTCCCCACCAAAATCAATAAACTATGGACCATATCTACAAATGGACTGTTCTAAGGAGACACTAATTAATTCTATCCATTAAGTTGTTATTTATGTAATTTTATGTTAAGTAAGTTAATTTACCTACTTAACCAAAACAAATTTAAGGTTTTGAACATGTTGTTCAGTACCAGTGATGAAGTTACAAAAACAAGCACCCATCCACCTTAATACTTAGGAAATTAAAAGAGGACACCACTTCTACCCACATTGTAGTTATTGAGTGGCTCATGGTTAGCATGCAGAGAAACTTGCCTAATGCTCCCTTTAGTAATTACATTAAATCACTTGTTTCTAAACACTGAAAAATGGTGATCAATTTCACATATATTTGTAACATCTTAGAACTAGGGTATTCCTGTATAATATGATTTATTAAATACATTACATTAAACATTCAAATTGGCTGCCATTTTATTCTAAATACTTCCTGATTCCTATAACTCATGACCTATGAATACACAGTAACATTTCTTCTAACAGGAATTCTAATGTGAAGGTCTCCTTTACATCATCTATTGGCTTATGGTGTCTGACTTTTGGTACATTCTACATTATTTTGGCAGATTTGACTGCATCAACAGTCAAACGGTCAAATTAAAGAATGAGTTTCTGATATTTTGGAATGATTCAAGGTGATATCTTGAGACCATTTTAAGAAATCATCTTGGTTCTGTGGGCTTCAAAGACAGAAATCACAGTAAGTGTAGCTTCAGTCACTCGTTCTATTTTCATTCAACCAGTTTAAAACTCAAGGTTTTATTTACTTCTTCAGCTGGTGAGGATAAAGCTACCAACGACTGTGATTTGCAGGATTCAACATTTGCTTGTCAGAACAAATCATTTATTTGGTTTGGGGTGAGGCTTCCAGGAGTTTTCCCTTTTGATAATGCTCTGAAATTGTCTTTGTTTCTCAAACGGATGAAAGTCCTCATTTATACTGTTTGGATTCACTCTTCACTGGTAGTCCACTGATCAAACCTCTCTACTTTGTCACGTGGTCAGTGTATTACAACTTTCTTCTATTTATTCAGAGAATTTCACTTTTGTAAAAACCACCACAACATACAAGAATTAAAAAACAACCACCAGAAAGCAATAGCATTATGAAATTTTCAAGTAGTGACATAGTCATTGGCAATAAATTTAAAAAACTAAAAAATTAAAATGATCAAGTTATACTTAAGATAAGATTATGCTTTTAATACTCTTTGTATGAACAAAGAATACAAATGGCAGCTACACAAATAAGGGAAGAGTCTTTTTTTAAAAAAAACAACCTATTTATGTTGTTTCCAAACTCTGGAAGGCAGTCCTTTGTAGCTTTGATAATGGAGAAATTATCCTAAGAAATTATTACCTGTAATAACTGAGATGCCTTACCCTGCAAATAACTTATTTAAAACCATTTATGGTTTTAAAACTTAAAACCAGCCTCTCAGATTAAGGCTGTGAAAAAGCTTTTGCTAGATTTTCAATATAGAATTGATGTAGTTATACCATGCCCAGTTTGGCAAACGCACTCCTGTTCTTTGGGTAAACAGAAAAATATAGTTGTAAAAGCTGGACCCTTCCTCTCTCCAGCCACTCACTGTGCCCAAGGCCACATCAGTAATAGAATATAACAGCTTTCTTATGGACAGATCAGACACTTTTCCTATTCCTTCTAATATTTAATTAATTAATTA
>JAEANM010001135.1:0-11368 GCA_017656035.1 Myanophis thanlyinensis
TTTACCATGATGCGATCGGGAAAGCGCTTTCGCTCTCTGAAGGCAAACACAGAAAGAATGAGGAAAAGCTTTTTTCCGCAGGCAATATGAACACTAAACCAGAAACCACAAGAACATTCAGAACTATAACAGGAACCATAACTCTACCTCACTCCCCCCTTCCCAACTTATTTCCTCCCCTCCCCTCCTATTTTGCCTTAACTTACTTGCGGTCGCTTAAGCATTTCACTGCATATTGTACCCTGTATGACTGTGTATGTGACCAATAAAATTTGAATTTGAATTTGAATGCAATATTTTCACCCAGATAATTATGATTTAATGTGATATGTGTACTTTGCCAGTAAATGGATTATTTATGTCTAGCAGGATTGCTTTCATGGTTTTATAAAGGAAAAGTAAGTGATAGAAAAGTAAGTGATTTTCCCAGTTGCAATGCATGGCTATGAAAGTTGGACCATAAGGAAAGCTGAGCACCAAAGAATTGAGGCCTTTGAACTATGGTGATGGAGAAGACTCCTGCGAGTCCCTTGGACTGCAAAGCGAACAAACAAGCCAGTCCTAGAGGAAATCAACCCTGACTGCTGTTTAGAAAGTCATATACTGAAGATGAAACTCAAATACTTTGGCTACCTAATGAAAAGGAAGGACTCACTGGAGAAGAGCCTAATGCTGGGAACAACAGAAGGCAAAAGAAGAATGGGATGACAGAGAATGAGGTGGCTGGATGGAGTCACTGAAGCAGTCGGCGTGAGCTTAAATGGACTCCGGGGGATGGTAGAGGACAGGAAGGCCTGGAGGAACATTGTCCATGGGGTTGTGATGGGTTGGACACGACTTCACAACAAACAACAACAAACTGATAGAAGCCAAGGTTTCTGAAAGACAGTTACTTCAAATATGATATTTCTATATGGTGTTTAAAAAAATTACAGGTAGTCCTCAACTTACAAAGTTCATTTAGTGACTGTTCAAAGTTACAATGGCACCGAAAAATGTGACATGACCATTTTTCACACTTATGACCTTTGCAGTATCTCCATAGACACAATCAAAATTCAGATGCTGGGCATCTGACTCATATTTATGATGGTTGCAGTGTCCCAAGATCATATGATCACTTCTTGTGATCCTCTGACAAGCAAAGTCAATGGTGAAGCCAGATTCATTTAACAAACATGTTGCTAAAGTAACAAGTGGGATGATTCAGATAACAACTGTGGCAAGAAAGGTCAGAGAGCAAAATTCACTTTACAAATGTCTCACTTGACAACAGAAATTTTGGGGTCAATTGTGATCATAAGTTGAGGACTACCTGTCCATTACATATGGAATCAAAATCCTTTTACTTTTCAAATGAAACAGAATCAGTTCCTCCCACTATTAATAAACTAACAGCATCAGACAACTAGATCAAAGACATTATTCTGCCATATGAAAAATTCCTCTCAAAGGAGTGCCACTTTCTAAAAATAAACAGGACCAGTCACAGTGAATAAAAATCACAAACTCAGCAGACGACTGGCGCTATGCCTTTGTTCAGTTTTTTAAAAAGCTTCTTCCAAATCAGTGTAATTGCTGATATTTCTCTATTTTCAATATGTACTTGAGCAAAACATATTGAAGAAGCAACTGAAGCTATTAGAACTAATGCATCACCCAAATCCTCTTTTGGATATAGGACAAAAAGTGAAATTATTTGTAAACAACTGGGTTTACTAGAAGTAACTAATAGTTGCAAAAGATGAATTTTTGAAACAAATGTTTTTAAATAGATAATATATCAGATCAATTGTTGGTTTATCAGCTGAGAACAAGAAAAAACTATCACTTCTATTTGGAATAGAAACAGATGGGTTTCAGTAATGGTGGAGTTAACAATTTAAATATTATTCCAGATTATATAATAATTATTAAATATAAAACAGCCTGAAGAATATTTGGGGAAAAATACCACTTATAAAAGTTGTAGGAAAAAAAGGGAGCTTCCAATAAATCAATTACTAAATAGAAGCAGTAACCTCCCAAATTGAAATTGAATAAATCTCCAGAACCAGAGAAAGCTTCTGAAATATACAAGGTTTTCCACAGAAATTCTTGTTAAAACATTAATCTAGGTAAGATTAATTAACTTTAAGCCAGTAAGGTTAATTAACATCAAGCCTTTTCACCTGTTCAAGAAAGATTTAATTTCTTTGATATACAAAGAAGGGAGTGATCCAACAAACTCAGAATTATAGAGAAGTATTCCACTAATTATTATAAACTGTAAAGTTTTTGTAACAGTTCTTGCTCAGGGTTTATATGGACTTTTAATTGAATTGATACATCCTGATCAGACTGAATCTGTAAAACATGCCACAGAAATTTCAGATCATTTGGGGAAGATTTATAAGGTTTTTTTTGTTTTTTTTTTGACAAAGTAGGAGTCAGAATGCAAAAAAGGTAACAGATTGTACACTATAATTAAATGGATACAGAATCTAAACAAAATAATTGAAACATAATGAAAATATCAATGAAAGAAAAACATCACATTTAGAATTAATATTACACTTGAAGAAAATTGCTGTTAGATGTGCAACTGATAGTGTCAAACACTAGGGAAATCAGAAGATTCAGGCAGTTCAGATGAGTATAAAGATTTATTGCAATCTTAAACTCTCTACAAGAATCTGACCAATTGGCGGTCAAGGGAAATGAGCAGAAGATGAGAAGCATTCAAGATGGGTTGGACTTAAATCTCTTGTAGGCATGCAGGGACTCATGACTTACGACGCATTAGACCCCTCCCTAGGGCTCAGACTGATCATCTTGTACATACTGATTTATATTTTTTAAAAAATAACTTTTGGAAATTCAGGTCAGATTGTTCTTCCAAGTTTGGTGGCACATTTGAAAGGCACATTTTAGGAAAATAACGTACAATAGAATGAAGCAAATTTTGAAGAAAGATTTTTCTTTTTGGTCCACTATCTTTTGATTAAATATTACTAAACCTCATTGTTCTTTAAAATATACTGAACTGGTTTTATGTGTGGTAACAGTTGCTATAATACTATATGCTTCATGTTGGAAAGTATAATTACTATTAAAGAAAAATGGCAAATTAAGTTATAGAAGCATCAATGTGAAAACTAATTTCATACTTAAAAAACAAAACTGATATAGAATTTAACTCAATGTGGTAAACATTTTTGGATTATAATGTCACAAAACATTTATACCACATATAAAATTTAGTCTTCTCTTGACATAAAATTGTATCTTTTATGTTCTTTGTTTTTTCTTTTTTTCCCTGATATGTTATATATTCATTAACTTTTTGAGATGAGATAAAACTAATTGATTTTTTTCTAGGATTAGAGTTTTTAAATTGAATCATATTAGTAAAAGTTATCAGTTAGTACATAATCTCGTTCTAATATTGATTTAACACTTTCAAATATCAAATTGATATATTTTAATGTACAGATTTATATCAAGTTCATTTTTCTTGTCAATTTTATAGTGCTTCGAAACTTCTTTAATTATAAGTTACTTTTTCTATATGTCCCTTTAATAATAATTAAAATTTTAAAAATAAGCATTTAATAAATAAAAATTATTAAAACAAATTATTAAAAATTAAAACAGAATGTTAAGCTTGGGTAATGAGTTTTCAGAAGTACCATAACTATTTATATCAAGTTGGTTGCCCCAAAAAATAGAAAGGCAGAAGTTACCAGGAAAACAGAAACCTAAACTTGAAGCTAGTATCAATCTTGTAATACTTGTAATGAAGCATTAGCATCCTACACACTTTCAGAAAGGCAACAAGCTGGTCTGAGTTCTTTTTGAGGAGAAGGAAATAAAAGTTGCCTAGCAACCTTTTTTCTCCTTTAGCTTCTGTTCAGAAATCTGCTTTCCTATCTGCGTAAAAGCTTGGGAGTAGAAATCTGATATAACAAAATTGTAAAGCTATATGAGGTAAATACTGAGAGCTCATTCAAAATCAAGTATGATGTCAATATGTACTTTTTAATGTTATATACTTGACATCCTTGAATAATAGCTTCTAAAAATGTCACTGAGCTATATCCACTTGGCTGTAAATTAGTGTGAAATACAGGTAGTCCTTGACTTACAATTCATTTAGTGACCATTCAAAGTTACAACAGCACTCAAAAAAGTGTCATAGTCGTTATTCACAGATACAACCATTGCAGAATCCACAAAGACATATTCTGCCATTTATATACTCACATAATCTATATGGACTTGTAGTGGTTTTCAGCAATAAAACAATATTAAAAGATAACACTACTATAAAAATACATAAATATTCCTTGTTCTTAAAATGGTCTTCGGAAAAGCTCTATTTTTATTCACCCCTGCAAGGCCTGTGCCTAGTGGTAGGATTCAGGGGATGAGGGGCACCTCGGGAGAACCCTTAAAATTGCTGGCTGGCCCTGCACCCCCCCCCTCCACCCCTACTTATTGGTCTTTCACAGCATCCCCTCTTTCTCTCGCCTCGCTGCTCTGGCTGCTTTCCAGCCACCAAGAGCCAAGCAGCTTCCAACAGTGGTCCTGAGAGCACATTGCTGGTGCGTGGATAGTACTGTTCTCTCTCTCTCTCTCTCTCTCCTCTGTCTCTAGTTTTGTGTACCTCTTATTCTTATTAAGTATTAAATGCATAAAATAAACTACCTTTTCGTATATCTTTTTTTATATTTAAAACAGTAATTAGGGCAAAGAAATTATGTCAAGTCGGCCATGCCCACCCAGTTATATGACGACCTAGCCACACCCACAGAACTTCTTGTTAAATTATTTGAATCCCACCACTGCCTGTGCCATTAGAGTGGGCACTGTTTCAGCTTCAGGAAAGAAATTCTTCCATATGACGGAGATACAACAGAAAAAAAAAGTCAGACCCATTGCAATAGGCAATTAACAGATTTAATATAAACAAATGAGAAATCTGCTTGTAAATTACCTTTTTTATTTACAAAAATGTTTACTGAGCAACCTTTCTTTTGTTTAGGATACCCACTTCTTGCCCACAGAATTGGATCAAGTTGCCATTTGTACTCTGATATAATTTACATATATTTCTCCTTTTCTACAAGCTCAGGGAATCTCAAAAGCATCACTATTCTCCAGATAGTAAAAACTGGACATGGAAGGACAAGTAGAACAAATATATGCTA
Source organism: Myanophis thanlyinensis (assembly GCA_017656035.1). Lineage (NCBI taxonomy): Eukaryota > Metazoa > Chordata > Lepidosauria > Squamata > Homalopsidae > Myanophis > Myanophis thanlyinensis. The sequence goes on from JAEANM010001135.1 coordinate 5,193, forward strand.
TTAGAGTTCAGACTAAACACATCTTTATATTAGTTAGGAAGGAACTTAAAGCCTTTTACTAATGTTTTAGTGTCTTACAGGTACAGTATTTAGTTATAATGTTGTTTTATATTCTTTAAATTATAAATGTATTCTTATAAACCAGTAAGGCTTATGCCTAATAGCTTCAATTCCATTTAGTCAAGTTTGGCTAATTATTTTAATTTGAATAGCATAGAAGCTTGTGTTCTACAATTTAATGTAATTTAATTATTTAGATGAGGTGATAGAAGGGAATTCATCAGATTTGCAGATGACACCAAGCTAAAGGGAAATGCCAGCATCTTAGAAGATAGATTCAATATTCAGAAGGATCATGACAGACTTGGACACTGGGCTCTATTCAACAAAATGCTGTTCAGTGGTGAGAAAAGTAAGGTTTTATACTTAGACAAGAAAAACTAAATGCACTGTATAGAATAGGTGGTACCTAGCTCAACAGCAGTAACTGTGAAAGGGATCTAGGAGTCCTAGATCCAACCTAGCGGACTAAGTATGAGCTAGTGAAACAATCCAGTTTTAGACTACATCAACAAGAAATGTATCAATATCATGTGAAGTGTAAGTACCACTTGATAATGCCTTGGTAAGACCACACTTGGAATATTGCGTCCAGTTTTGGTTGCCAAGAGTGATACAGGGGTGATACAGCAGTCTATACAGTGGTGCTATTCAGCCTGGTTGCTAGCGAACTGGTAGCCACGACAAAGTGCACACGGTAGCAAAACCGGCTGGATTCCGCCACTGAGTCTATTTAGCAATATTTAAGGAGCTATCAACAGAGAAGAGGGGATCAACCTATTTTTCAAAGCACCTGAGGGCAGGACAAGAAGAAATGGATGGAAGGTTATCAAGGATAGATCCAACCTAGAATTAAGGAATAAATTTCCTGATAGTGAGAACAATGAATCAGTGGAATGGCTTGCCTCCAAAAGTTGTGGTGCGCCATCACTGGAGGTTTTTAAGAAGACATTGAAAAGCCATTTGTCCAGAATGATATACAGTCTCTTGCTTGAGCAAAGGGTTGGACTAGAAAACCTCCAAGCTTGCTTCCAACTCTAATTATTTTACACTGTCTTATTCCAAGTGCCTTTGGAAATAAAGAATTGACAACTACTGCTGTGAAGTCTATAACACATTGAATTTTTGTTTACTCTTTTATTATGTACATAAGAGAATGTTTGATGCAAACTTTCCTTTTCCAAAAGGACCAGGGTCGTTGAGACATTTGCAGATATATACAATTACGGACTTAATATTAAATTTCTTCCATTCCCCTGCTGTCCAAAAATTCGCGCTCTCATTCACTTAAATGAAAGGGAGGAAATGAGATTCCGAATTAACGCTAAAAACGTGTGGAAGGTAAGCGGCGATGACTACGGAAAAGTCTGGCCCCTGACAAGAAAATAACTCAGACGGAAGACACGACTTTCTCTCTCTCAAGCCTCCGAGGAACACGTGAGTCGAAGCATCCAGCCAAGCGTACGCCGCTCCCTTAGCAACCGCATCCAAGAGGAAGCCCAGTTCTAACCATAAAGTTCAGCACCCTCCGCAGGAAGTCGAGGACGGAAGTCGTCCCCACCCGCAGTCCTGCGACCTCTCTCTCTTTCTCTTCGCCTCCGCTTTCTCTCCTCCAACCTCCAGCCGAGATGGGTGGATCCAATCGCTCGCGCTCTCTTTGCTGCGCCCGGCCCCGCCCCCTCCGCCTCGGTACGCGCAAAAGTGACGTCAGGTGGGGGGCTTAATGTGTATGTGCGGCTGGCGACCTCTTGCGCAACTGCGCGACGTTCCTGCTTTTGCCGTGAGGAGGCAGTGGCTGGCGGGGAGGAGGAGGAAGAGGAGGAGGAAGAAGAAAAAAAAAAGAAAGTGTTGGTGGCGGCGCTTGGAGCCGCGGGATGGAGGATCAGCTGCCGCCGCCGCCTCTGCCGCCGCCGTCGCCGCCCCTACAGGAGCAGCTGGGGCGTTGCCTCCCCCGACTCCCCCAGCCGGTAAGTGGGCGCAAGCGGCGCTTCTCAGCCCTTCTCTTTGGGATGCCGGCGCCCAGGCAGCCACCCCGGCGGGCCGGCCACTTGATCCGTCCCCTCCTCCTCCTTCCTCGGCCTGTTGGGATCTTTCTTGCCGCCTACCTGATCTGCTCACCCCGCTTTCTTATTCCCCCCCCCCCCCCCCCGATTGGGCTCAGCCGGGCGCAGCTTTCTCGCAGGCTTTTCCGCAGACGCGCTTTGTCCACGGCGGCTCCGTGGAAGGAGGAAGGGATCGCGGGGACATTTGGACTTGGGTGGGTTTTAAGGAGAGCTGCCCTACCTGCGGGACCGAGCACCGGCGTGGGGTGGTGGTGGTGGTTTTGGGTGGCTGGGGGGCGTTTCAAAAGGGCTCTCGGGGAATGAAATCGACGGGTCCTTTTCCCGGCTTCGCGTTTGTTCGGTTCTCAGCGTGGAAAAACAATGTCAACAAACCGGGGCGAAGAGACCCCAGAGGCGAAGCTTTTTGCTACCAACGGTCCGTTTTAGAAACCGGCTCTGGACGGTGCCTGGTTGGTTGGTTGGTTGGTTGGTTTGTTTTCGGCTGCAGGTTTAAATTTTTGGCCGCGTTTGTTTTAGCCAGGAGGAGGTAGCCTTCCGAGAGTTAAGTTAGCTTTGTTGGGGGGTGTATTTGTGGTTATGTGCAGCATCCTTGATTTGGCAACGGTTTATATCGTTCGGTATGCGGGGTGAGCTGATCTTTAGGTTTTTTTTTCCCTGTGCCAACCAAATAAAATTTCTTTTTAATAAAGTTAACTTCTGGGTAAGAACCCCAATTCTTTCTCGATGATTGTTTCTTCCAAACACCCCCCCCCCCAATTTCTGCTGCCTATTAAAAATCAAAATAGGTGCAGGTTTTTAAATAGCATCATAAATAAATACCAATAGGAAATATGCCAATATAATCTGAAAATGCGATGACTGTTTTAAAAAAAATATTACAGAAGTTAAGTCCAGGGAAATAAATGCCTGCTCCGCATACATATATTTGGTCCTGATCTTCAAAAGTTGTTAATCCAATACAACTATGGGACAGAATACGAAAGTTTTAGAATTTATAACCTGAGAGTAATGTTGGTATGGCATTTTTATTATAGCCAATCAAATGTCTTCATTTTACTTTTTTGTCCTTATTCCATCCACTACTTTTGGAATGTGGTCTCTGACATGTAATTCAAAGATAAGGTGTGGCCCTCGGGTTTACAGTAGTGCAGCCCAACTAATGATTATCTAATTTAAAAATTATTAAAAGTCAAGTGGGCGTAAACAAATGAAGTCTTTTATAGACATAGTTTTATTATAACTGAAAATTGTATGTTTCCTAAGTTGGCAGAATAGTAACTTTAAAGAACTTTAAATACTTTAATGTGATAGAATCTTCATTATCCCAGAGGTGCTTTTTTCAGGAGGCAACTTGACTTTTGGGTTTTTTCTTTTGAAGATGTTTTGCTTCTCATCCAAGAAGTTTCTTCAACTTTGACAGGATAGTGGGGAATGGAAGGATTTATATTTCTTGCAGACAGCTGGTCATTTGCATCCTTTTAAAGGGTCCTTGAAGCAGTTGGATGTTTTTCTGTGTCCTCAGGGTCACCAGAGTAGTGCTCCTGGTTCCTGTAGTCTGCAGTTTTTTCTCTGAAAATTTATTCCTACTCCCACACCATTCAAAGGGTGTTCCTCCCAAATTGTATAGCTAAAAGTCTGTAGAGATTCTCAGTCATCTAGGTCATAGTTATCCTAAAGGTGGTTTTTAAAAAATCTAAATTTAAAAAGGACCTTTGGGACAACCATGACCTGGATGACAGAGAATCTCTACAGAATCTTCATTAGTGTTTTTTTTTAAATCCAATTTCAGAAAAGCATACAAACATATGAACAAACTAAGGGACATTAATTTTTCAAAATAATTGAAAAGTTAAAACCCCCATTAACCAAAAATGTTCTGGAAAGCCTTGCAACATTTATCTCTTAGTTATATCAGGAATCAGTGTGCAACAGTTAAAGGAAATAAAGTATTTTTTTCTGTCTTGCTATTTTGTATAGGTAAATTTCCTTTGTCCCCTCCCTTTGGGAGGTATTAGTCATCTTTTGGTACTTCCCAAAATGAAAACAAGGTATTCCATCACTTCATCATGACCTACATGGATTCAACTCTTCTAGTACTCCATACAGTGAAAACTATGAGAACTTGATCCTGCCAAACTGACAAGGTGCATGAACTGTTCTTTGAGGAAGAACTTTTAAAAATCATAATTATTAATTTACTATAGATTGCATTCATGCCAAGTTTATCTCTATCTTCCTGTAGCACGGTTCTAGTAAGGACATTTCCTTCATCACACCACATTTAATTTTAGAACTAAAACTGTGGACTGAATAACATATAAAATACAAAACATATATTTTAATTTGTTGTTTCAACAAATTAATCAATGGTTACATGTCACTATATAATTATATTTTACATATTTTATTATAATTATATAATCTCCATGTGCTGTGCATGGAGTAGTAAAAGGAAATAATGATTACTTTTATAATATGTGCATTGGTTTTAGATGAGATGCTGTACTAATTATGTGAACTTTTGATCTTATTCAGTAGTGCTACTATTATTAGAGACTTCTGTGTTTCAGAGAAAATGTGTATTAGCTTTTGAAGCATGAATAATACTGTATGTATTATAGCTATGAAGAGTTACAAATTCAAAGAGCAAAATTTGCTCTAGAGTACCTGTGGATATGTATCTGTCAAGAATCTCTTCAAATAAAGTTAAATTTACTTCATGGGTAGTAAATAGGAATATCAACTTATAAATGATGTATTTGGTTGAAGTTGTTGCTGACAGATGCTCCTTGTATTCCCATGCATGCTCCAAACTGTATATTGAACTGAGCACAACCTTAGTATGGATGTCTGTAGTTAACTAGAATTTCTAACTTTTCCAATATATTTTCTCTAGACATTTTAAAAAGGGTAGGTCAGATACATTATGTCTATTGATACTTCTCAATTAATAATAAAGAGGAAGCATCTAAAAGACTTAGAAAGGCTCTTTATATATATATATATTTCTAACTCAAATTTTGTGTTCCTCTGATAGAGAAGCAACTAGGATAATAAGAAATGGCATAAAAATATTATGAGACAATTTATTCCCTCAAATATAATGTCAAATCTTCCTAATCACATGCAGTTATTTTTATATATCCTAGATTATTTTCACACAATCAAAAATGCATTAAACATAATCTCAAAAATAGGTTATACTTTATCAGTTGCATTTCTTTATTATCTTTGCCAGACAAGATAGCTTTTCTTAAAAAGATTTGGATAATAGTATGATTTCACACACAAATCTTTGCTGAGATTATCTTCATAGACTACTATAGATTTTTAAATTCTAATTATGTACCCTAGTTTCAGATTTTTTGCAATTTTATGTCTGATTCTTTTATATATTTATAAGATTCTTAAAACCTCAAATGGAAGCAATCTAAACCAGAGGTCACCAACCGGTCCATGAGGAAATTTTGGTGGTCCACAGCGCATCCAGGTGGAGCACCTTCTCCAGGACGACCAATGGGCCAGTCCTGTGACTACAGCTCGTGGTGGGCAGCTTTGCAGGTGGTGCAAAGTGCAGGCAGTAGCACAGCCCATGCTGGCCGGAACAAGGGAATGGTGCTGTTGTGGGGAGTGGGAGGACACAGGTGGTCTGAAGCAATTTCATTCCCCTGCTGTGGCTCTCTGTCGGCTGCCCTGCCCCTCGCCTTCCTCTCGCAATCACTCCTCGCCTGGCCTGAGAAGGTAAGGGTGTGGGGGGGTGGAGACTCACTCCATATTACAGAGCGGGAGCGAAGCTTGCTTCATCCCTAGCTGTGTCCCACGGCCACTTCTCCTGGCCCTTGGTGCTGTGCGCACTCAGTCGCTCAGGGAGAGATGGGGCTTCTTCTCCACCCTGAGACACCGGCCTAACCTGGCTGTTTCTCTCTGCCACTGCTGTTGGAGCAGGTTATATGTCTCCCCGAGTGACCAAGGTGTGTCCAGCACAAACAAAGGCTGGAAGTGCCCATGAGACCCAGAGAGTGCTAGAGAATCAGTGTGTGTGTGTGTGTGTGT
>JAEANM010001135.1:11378-29563 GCA_017656035.1 Myanophis thanlyinensis
AGGCAGACAGAAAAAGAGAAAGATGAGAGAGCGACAGAGAAACAGCAGAGAGAGATGAGAGACAGACAGAGAGACAGAAAGAGATGAGAGACAGAAAAACAGGTGAGAGACAAGAGAGATGAGAGAGAGAGAGAGAGAGGGTTGTTGCAGAAACAGGAGGCCAAGCTAAGTGTCTGAAGGGCCCCATCCCATCACTAGGAGTCCAAGTGCTTCAGCAAGTGGTGCTTCAGTGAGAGGTGTGCTGGATTCATATTAGTAGTCCACAGGACTTAAAATTATGAGTTTGGTGGTCCCAGAGGCCCGAAAGGTTGGTGACCCCTGATCTAAACATTTCATAAATATGTTTATTAATAATTAAGAAATTAAATTTTTTCATGAAGTTTTTCATAATTTTTCAAATTTGTTAAAACAAGATTGTGAAGAAATAAACTTTGTGTTCTATTCTAGGGGTGTCAAATTCAATTTCATTGAGGGACTCATCAGGGTTGTGTTTGACCTTGGGAAGGCAGGGGGGGCATGGCCAGCTCAACGTCACTCATGTTGGGGGCACATGTGGTGGTCTGAGCACTCTGCCAGCGAAAATGGGCTCCCGAACTCCGTTTTCAGCTGTGATGGCATCCTGCAACCCTCTGCCAGTGAAAATGGAGCTTGGGAGGGCTGCCCATGGCCCTTCTGAGTTCCATTTTCACTGGTAGGTGCATTGCGGGCTGCTTCTTTGCTGTTTCCAGAGCAGCCCCAAGGGCCAGATCTAAGCACCCTGTGTGCAGGATCCGGTCCTCGGGCCTTGAATTTGACACCCCTGTTCTATTCCATTTAAACTTATCCCTTTATTTGTCATATTCGTTTATATACAGATAACTTGGATTTAAAATAGAAGTGCAGATATGAGATACAAAACTTTTAGCACTTCTGAATAGTTTGGCGATATTTTAGTTGAATCTGCTATTATGTACTTGTTTAATTTATAGTACCAATTTTCATTGTCTGGGAAGTTTAAAAAGGTTATTCTACTAAAGATATATCTAAGGTTATTATAGTTATATCTTTTTATTGTGCTTTGAAAAATAAGCAGTGCTTTGATGGGATCTGATACCTGCATTTGTTAATGGTTTGTAGTTTGATAAAATCTAATTTGGTAGAATTTTGCATGCTCTGAATGTTCTGGGTTGGAATATGGAGTTAGGAACCTTCCAATTGGATAAAACTCTAAATATTTTGAGATGGGAAAAGTGGAACTTTGAAACAAGAGACAGTGCTAGTCCATGCTGAATGCCTGAAGGAATATTATTATTATCATCATCATCATCTTTTATTTATTAAACATGAAACTCAGTCAACTGAACATTTAAAAATGTATCACAAATATCACTGATGGTTCATACCGGTTCTGCCAGAATCCTGAGTATTGACCAAGTATCTTCTCAAAATGTATGTTATTCCAAGTAGTGCAATCTTTTGCAGCTCTGCTGGTGTTACATGTATTTTGTAAAATTCTTGGACATGGTACCGAGTGCCCCGATGACAGTGGGTATTACTGTCACATTTTTCATCCATAATTGGGTAGTTTTGATGGCCAGGTCATGATATTTTGTGCTTTTTCTAGTTCTTTTTCTTCACTCTGGCATCTCATTATTATTATTTGAAATAAAAATAAATAAAATTTTAAATTCCCATCAGATAATAAAAGCAATAGTTTCTGACGACTGACCTTTCTATGTAGGCAGCCATAAAATTAAGCCCAGAAAAGAAGCAACAGCAGTGGATTCACTTGAATATAAAAAAAGACCAGAAAAAATACCTGTTAAAAAATACAGCCTAATGGTTTGAGATTTTTTTCTAATGTGCTTTCTTTTGTAAAGCATTTTTATTTATTTTTCCTTTTTGCAAACTTAAGCCAAACAACAAAGCAACATTAAAATCAATTATATGTAAATACAGTAGATTTTTCTGAAAGAGTTGTTTTTCCATGGGGAATTTTCTTGGCCGATTTTTCTTATAGATGGCTCTTTACTTGAAAAAGAAATGATTAAAGAAGATTATGCATATATTTATGCAATACACTGATATGCAAATATACATAGTTGTATTCCTAATATACTTACACAGGCTGTCTTAATGTTTAACTTTTGCTGGGTTCGATTTTTGCTTAATAAGTGTGTTGATAGTGGCTTTTGTCTATCATCAAAATAAACTGGATAATTCCAATATAATTGCATTTCCTCGGGTTAAAATTTTATGTAGAATATCAGTCAAAATAATGTTTAATAATAAAATATAGGATTGATTTTGCTGATATGAATAATATTTACCACTCTATTTACTGATATTGTACCCTGACTTAACTTCATAGATGTTACAGATATTTCTGTTTTGAGTCCCGCATAAAAGAGGTTAACATTTGGAGCAAGTGAGATCTGCAGTAGTTTTAAGTTTCTTCCTTTATCTCTTTCTAGCAAATGGTATTTAAAGTATGCTGCCTGAGATAGCAAAGAACCATGAATATTAGTAGTTACTGATAACCAGATTTACCATGAATTTATGTTAAAATCATCTAGATTGGTAGTTATCAGTATATTGAATGTAGGAAATTGCACAAGCATATTATATAAAGGCTTATTTAATCTCCCCATATTTATTTTTATTAGATGGCCCTGAACTCAAAACACCATGAAGGGAGGGAAAAATACTTCTCTTTATTCTCATCTTAAAAATTTTATTAGTCAAATTTATATGTCCACCCATCTAGCCAGTGGAACTCTGAGCAATGCACAATATAAAAAATATATCTAATTATCGGTAGAAGAAGAAAAAACATATCATGATTGTACTGTATAAAAAATCTGATTTTTCACAACGCACGTTCTCCTGGTAACAATCCTGGTCCAGGTGCTTGGGGAAATAGCCAGATATACATATTACTCAACTTTGAATGTTGTACTTGATCGCTTTTTGACCGCTGTCATTGATCCTGCTGCACTGATGACCAAAAACATCTGCTTTTACACCATACCACCAAAGGGTATTGTACCTGAAGGGACATTACCTTTCTAAACTGATTCACAAGGTACAGTAGCTACTCTGGTTATCAGAATGAGGGATCAGGAAATAAAGCTAAGCTTGCACTGTTAGATTTTGACTGTAATTGTCTATGTGGTGACCAGCCTGAAGACGATTTGCTATGAGATGTAATTTTGCTAATACAAAGCTGAATAATTATGATCACAAGAGTTATATGTCTCTATTAGCCCTCAATAACTCTCCACTTTCCATGTGTGATGTGGTGGTAGTGGTGGGGGAGTACTGCAATATCACTGAGAACTTCACTTATTTGCATCTGAAAATAGAATGGTTAAATTAGAACATACTTTCTCAAACTGAGATGTACCTCCCTCTGTGAGATGCAGTCAGAGTCCAAGGGAAGTGTGAAAAAATGTCTTGGTTACATTGTTACAATAAATGCACAGTTTCAGAAGTTGTGTTATATTACTTTCATTGTTCATTTATATTCATTTTGTTTTGGATTTTTAGGAGGGCTGTGTAACATTAAAATTAAACTAAAAATAAGTGTGATGGTAAAAAGTTTGGGAACCCTTGGATTAGAACATTTTTAGGATTATACAAGGTGAATAGGGTAGAACATACAATATAACTTTTATGAGAATGTAAAAAGAATAGAATCATCATTTTGTATGTATTAACACTTGCACTTAGCAATTAGGGCAATATTCTTCCAGGGAGTCGCTTACATTTTCATTGTATCTACTTCCCTTTTTCTTTCTTTCTTTCAAATCCTATATATTTTCCTTTGTCCTTTAAATGGAGTGATTGTGATGTGGTCATAAGCTGTCAGCTAAAAGCAAAATGTTATTGTAAAATTATCAATTCCAAGTCAATTGATTTTTTGGGACTTTTAATGCAGATGATTTGAGTCAGTTAGGATTCGTATATTCTGTGCTAGTAACATAGATACAGAACATGCCTCAAATTAGTTTTATTCATATATGTTTCATAAATTTGGTTTTATTTATATCATTCATATCTCTAAGACAATTTGATATCCATATCTTGGTATCTTATTTTTTTATATTACTGATTTTGTCTTTTGTCCCTATAATATTCAAAATGTTTGTGAATAAATTCAAATAATTTAAATGGTAACATAATTTATCCATCTTGGAGCTCAAAATGGCACTTCAATAGATGCAGATATTAGTAGCAACAGCTGCTAGTAAGCACACTATTGAACAGAGCTATCAAATATTACCTTCTGAAATTTTAAGTTTTCTAAAAATACCATAGCCTGTCCATTATGTATTGTTTCCCTTACGACTCTTTTCTTTTCCATTAAAAAGATAGCTTGTTGGATTGTTTAGTAGTTTTGTAATAATACAGAAACATATTTATCTTTAATTGCGTAGTGTATTTTAAACTTTGTAAGCCACAGGTAAATTATCTATTCATTACCTTTTGAAGTATATTTTTTGGTATTGTACTGTACATTCCCTCAGGCTTCTGAATCTATTTCTCAATTATCAGATTCTCAAATTTTCCTCTAGATTTATATTGCTTCCAATGAAATCATAACTAGATAATAAATAGCAGAGAAATTGACCAAATAGTGTTCACTGGATTTGTTTATATTAAGATGTATGTAAACATATGCATTACTAAGTAAATTTCATTTGAGGCTCCTCAGTGGTATCAGTTTTGTTGCAATGTCCTATTTCATTTTCAGTTATAAAGCTAAAACTATTAGGTTGACTCAGCCTTCCATCCTTCCAAGGTGGGTAAAATGAGGACCCAAATTGGGGGCAGTATGCTGACTCTGTAAACTGTTTATTTGAGTGAGTATTCAAACTGTTTCATATGTCATTACTGTAATGTATCTATGTAAACTGGATTAATAGTGTTGTCTTAAATCAGGCTGTCTAAAAAAGTCACAGTGTTGCTTACACACTTGTCTAGGAACTGTGTGTGGAACTCTATGCCCCACAGACTTTCTTAGAAGAAATGTGGGTTAAAAATATAGTCTGTCAACATATATTATATATTATTGAATAATTGTATATTATACTTAAATGTCTGATGATGTAGAATTACTGTTAATACTGTTAATGATAAATCAATAGTAAATCTCATAATGGTCAACTCAGTAATGTAGTATATACACACATCTATAAAATACACCCCATTATTGAATAAAATTGTCAAATAATATATTGGACTATTCTTTGGCATAAGTTAATGTTTAATCAAATCACCAATGTGTTTAGCAGAAATGTGGGGAATTTGAATATCCATGTATGTCATCTTTGTGTACCTCAGATTATTTTAAACTGTGAGAACAATAAACATACCAATGACACAGTTATAATGTCTTCTTCTAGTAGCCTCTTCATAATGAAAAATATGGCTCTGATCATACAAAAGGTTGCGTATTCCCCCCTTTTTTTTTTACCAAAGCAATACAGCTTAATGAATTCCGAAAGCAACCTAGACCAATATCAACATGTTTTACATAAAGTTTTTCCAAAATTGAATGAATTCTTTTCATATTGGTACAAGATTATAATAGTAAACTATTTAAATAATTTTATTTTTAAAATTGAAAGTCAGCTTAAAACATAAATAGATCTATTCATTTTGGTTGTGGTGCTATCAGTTACAAAGGAAACATCTTGACCAAATACATTTGGAAAATTCAGCTTGGAGAAGCTGCATCTTTCACCAATTCTGGCAGTTCATTTCAAGATTGTTAGGCTGCAGGGACAAAATAACAGCATTGTGAAGGAAGTTCACATTCAGCAAAACCAAAAATTGCAGATGGCCGCAGGTGCCTAGGCACCATTGTATTTTTCTGTTCTCTGCTTTAGGGACTACCCTGAGGTCAGCTCGAACTTTACACTTAGCACAATGTATGCTTTGAGAGCATTCTATAAATCACATTATTCTGATATGGAGGGTTCTGCTCTAAGATTTATGTATTTATTTTTTCATTCCCAAGCTGCTGTTTGAAGAGGAGCCCCACCAGCTATTCATGCTTAAGGATAAGTGGTGGAGGTAAGAAGTCATTTCCTTATAATTAAGATAACAGATATTTTGTATTATTATTTGTTGATATGAACAAAATACTGTATTTTTATATACAGAATTTGAAAAATGTTGAATTTGAGAAGGCAGATCAACAGATGGAAAAATGTATAAGCATGTGAGAATTTTGATGAGTGCACAGGAAGACATTTTTAAAGCAAGCTCTAGTATTGACTTAATTTGTTAGCTAAAATGTAGTGCATTTCCCCAGCCAGTGCAGCATAAAGAGATGTGGCCTCAAAAGCATTCTCACTTATTATATTAATCAGCAAATCTGATATCTTCCTTGACAACTTAGAATTATATAATGTTGAAAACTGATCACTTTACCTATTAGCAGTTTAGTTGAGTACTTTTAGCCTTTTTGCAAAAGTAGTGAAACATTTTGCTATACTATATAGGAAAAAGTAAGCTTGCTTAAAAATATAAAATGGCATTTTGAAGAATCATGCTAAAAAGATGTTATCAGCTATAAATACGTATGATTTTCATGCTTTCTAATGATCAAATGTTACCATGTAATAATTCTTGAATCAGTGATGAGTAAAAAATGCAAATAAGTTTAACTTCTTTATCTGCTAGCAATCCTTAGTTAGGTACTAGAAAGAGTAGAACTATAGGTGTTGGCCTATTTTACCTTTTTAAGAGTTTGGAAGTTGTAGGTGTTAAAATGGGTGTAGAAAGCATCTGATAGTTAAACCACTTCCATTCCCACTGTTAAACAGCTGTCTCCCAAAATAAAAATACATAATTGAAATTTAGTTACTCTTGTCACAAAATTTTCACTGTGTTACTTTGGAGATGGATGGGGATAGATTTAACTATAGAAATGAGTCTTCTATTCCCATTTTTACAATTTGAAAACCAGTCAATTATCAGGCTATTTTCCTGCTTTATTTCTGCAGTTCAGTATTAAGCTATTTATAGATATTTGGGAAATGAAGATTGATTTCTGGTCTAGTAAATCTGATTAAGGCCTCAGTACAAAGTACAAAGACAAACCCCTATTGAATGCACATAGCATTTATAGCTGATGGTAGGTAAATGTACAATTTAGTACTGGGACAATCATGTTACTCCCCTATAAGTATCTTAGTGATTCTGCAGCAAATTCAAACATAATAGGTTTCGAGTAAAGTATAAAAGATATTTTTTCTGAGCATATAATCACTGTGTAATAGACTATAAAACTTAACAGGGGAATTAATTTGACTAACTGCAAAAAGAGTGAATGGTTGTGTATCAACATGTACTGTTTTGTTTGCAAATGCAGAAAGGTATAACTTATTTAACCAAGGGAGTCTTATTAATCTCTAGATCAGTGTTTCTCAGATGTGGCAACTTTCTGGTATGTGTCTGTTCTCAATCATTCCAGGTCACGGTTGTCCCAAAGGTGCTTTTTTAGGAGGCAGCTGAACTTCCTTGGGATTTTTTTTTTTTTGAAGATGTTTCACTTCTCTTCCATTCCCCTCTACGCTGTCAGCGCTGAAGAAACGTTTTGGATGACAAGTAAAACTTCTTCAAAAGAAAAAACAAGGAAATCCAGTTGCGTCCTGAAAAAGCACCTTTGGGATTTCTGATCTGTAGATCTCACCTTTCAAAATTTTAATCACTGAGCAAGTTGACTGTGGAATTCTGGATTTATAGTCCATCTATATAGGAATTGCCATAGTTGAAAAAAAGCTCTAGATAAACGATGCCTTTCAATTTTTATTAAACATGTGCTCTTTAGAGGTTTTCCGGTTTTCACTTGTACTAAATATTTTGACAGATGATTTTTCTGAATTTAGATTAATGTTGAAAACTATAACTATACTTTGCATGCTTTATGTGTTTGCATCTTAACCATCCTACAAATTTCATGCATGTGGCTCTTTTAACAACAACAAATCAAAATACCTTCATAATTGTTTTTTATGTTGTTCTTGCTCCTTTATGGATTTCAGAGTTTACGAGGGCAATACTAATGGTACCTAACTTGAGGATTTGTATGTCTGGATAACTTTTTATAAAATTAAGACAGGTCATTTCAGTCTTTGTAAACAAAATAGCAGCAAATGGTATCATAGCCACTTTGGCCACATGCTCTGTTTAGATATTTTCTCCATTAAAAATATATCATATTTATGGATATAGCTTAAAATTGAATTTTGTCAAGATTTCAAAATTATATAAAATGTTTTACCATTTTATAAAGTTTTTTTTTCCTGTGATCAAGATTAAACTAAATGCTTGATCTAAATGGATCTTTATGTCATTTTTACTTTTTTTTTTGCAGTATTACTTCAGTTCTGCCTGGCTCATTTTTCTAGTTATACTGTTTGCCTGTTTCTGCTTGAAATTCTTCAAGAACAAATTTGTTCCTAAAACTCTAAACTAGATCCACTTGTACTTCCACTTTGGCTTAGCAGTAAACTTGTCCTCGTAAATGTGCTGACTTTGCTTACAAGTATGGCTAATTTGGGTCAATAGCTTGGTTATCTAAACTGATAACATAACAAAATGATTATATAAATGTATAAAAACAGAATTCTGCTTTCATCTACTTGAAGACATCATTAACAACAAACAATGGCTTCATATTCTTGTGTTTTCTGGATTGATAAGGCCAAAGACGTTTGCTCACATTCACAGTAAGAGTTTATCTCAATGGGCTTTCCTTCGGGCTTTGAAGTGGCACAAAAATATGCAAGCATAGGTTGATGTCTCTTGTCAGACGCAATAATAAAGCCAGTGAGTGCTATTGTCTTTACATCTTCACTGGAAATTTAAGGATCATTTATTTAGTGGATTTCCTGTTTTCATAACATGGGGTGAGGCTAGAGATAAGAGAGTAGGCATGTTTTGACCCCTGTGCATAGCTATGTGTCAGAACTATGTGATATTTGAATTAGAAACAGATTCCTAGTAGAACAGGAAATAGAACTACCCTACAGATTATCTGCAAAGTCTGATCTATGGCTGTGAGCTGATGGAAGTTGTAGTCAAAGCAGGAGTCAGCTTTTTGGGGCAAATACTACCTCAAGCAGTAGTGTTGCTTCATTTCTCTTCACTTCTTTTCCACCCCTTAGTTATCATGACATCCCAAGCTTGGTATCAAGAAAAGATGGGCAGAAAAATGCTGCTTCCCCCATTTTCTTGTCTTTGTAAGGTTGAAGTGCTTCAATCATGTATGGCAGAATGCCACTGGATAAAGCAGGATGGAGTGTTCTGCCATACGAAGTGCCTAATAGTTGGATCATTTTATTGCATATATCTAGCAGTCTTGCATGAAGCATCTAGACCAATGATTCTCAACCTCAGCAAGTTTAAGACGAGTGGACTTCAACTCCTAGAATTCCCCAGCCAGCCTTGCTGGCTGGGGAATTCTGAGGGTTGAAGTCCACTCGTCTTAAACTTGCTGAGGTTGGGAAACACTGATCTAGATGATAAATACGGAATCAGCCTAATGTCTGATCAGTGCTTTGCAAAGTGCCAGGTACTGTAGACATTAGGTATGCGTGATCTGTCCTGTTGCTGAAATGAAAATGGTGAGAAAAGTCACTGTTGTCCAAAAGAAAGGTTTGCTTGGATTGGTCAAATACGACAAATAAGAGTTGGGCAGATCCTAGCCACTGCTGATCATTATTGCAGTGACCACCAAAGTAGCATAAAATATGCATACAGCAAGGCTTGTGTTGGAAAATGATGGAAAACCCCATTATAACATTGAATCAGTTAAATACTAAGTGAGACAGCCTCGTGTACAGGATGGGAATGAAACAAATGCTGTATCATGAGAATAAGTCCTTAAATTGAAATGGTTTATAGATGAGCTTTAAGCATAATTGATTAGGCCACTAGCCATATCAACTTGTGGGTGGAGCCAGTGAATGTGAACAAGAACGATTTATTGCTGAGCCATCCTATAGTATTAGACGGTGTAACTGTACCAAAGTATACCATAAGAGAGATGTACAGGAAAAGTACAAGATGTACCTGAGAGAAGAAGAAAAAAATGAGAAGTTTGGGAGAGAATATCCTTTTTTCTGTTTTCATTTTTTCCTTCAAAAAACCCTAAGCAGGCAGATATAAATTTAAAGAATAAGTATATATTCCTTTTTCGGTAATGCTTTACACGATAAACATGTAAAATACATTATACCAGAAATATAAACACCTTATTATATGTGAGTCAGAAACAACTTGATGGCAGATAATCTTTGAAATGGAAGCAATTTTTTTTGCAACAGATTTTTGCAAAATCCATGAAAAGGTTAAAATTAGAAGTAGAAGCTGCTAATACTAATAGCACTTCAAATTCAGATTCTAAAAACAAAACTGTTAAATGTAAGTGTTTTAAGCCTTGTTTCTCACTATATAGCTTTGTTTCCTCTGAAAGGTAAAGGTTTTTATGCGGAGGTTTTAGCTTTATTTTTTTGAATATGTGCCTTGATAAGATTATTAATAATTATAATTTTTCTCAGCGTTATTGCTTGCCTATCTATCTGCCTGCTTCTCCTAATCAAAATAAAGAGATGCTGTATTGTAGCATCATTTCTTATAATAAGTAAAAATAAAATTTAATCAATGCATTTTAATTATTGGAATTATGTTTTTTAAGATTCATACTACAAACATATTTACAAACAAAATATGTACAATATTTTAAGACACTAATGATAGTCTGTATATATTTCAGTTTGTTCAATGTTTGTGTTTTACCAAAACATAGGAAAATAATTTTTTACCCTTTGTTTAAATTTTTCGCAATATTTATACCACTAGATATTTCTACATTGTGAGATAAAAGTTTCATATCATTTTGTCTTTTTTTCTGCTTCCAGCATAGCAGCATTTTTTTCCAGGGAAGCATGGCTTATAGTTTTCAGTTCTTTCTTTGGATGTTTTTCCTAATAAAAAACAAACTATTCCTAAATTGAATGTTCTGCCCTTAATAGATAATATATTTAAATCTCCATGGTAAAAAGATGCTTCATAGAGTGCTTTAGAATTTGAGGGAATTGTAAACTAACTGCATGTTTTCACATGAATATATATTAATGTGTGCATGATGGATAACTTTAGGTTTTTCTTTAACATTAGATAAGCATGAGACCAGCGTGGCACAGCTGTATCTATATGCACAATTGAAGCAATTGCACACTTTATTGGCTGACAATCTTGGCATTTTTTAGCAAAAAAACAAAATTTAAAAACCCAACACATTTGTGTTTGACTTATCAAATAAACTTGCGTTGTCACCTGATGGAGCCTTCTAGTGGTGAACAACTCTATGATGACCCTGATGTTGGAAACAAAACTCAAGATCCAGAAAACAAAAGGCAGCATGAATCTGAACAAAAGCTGTCCAAAATTACCCACAATGCCTTGGAGAACATTAATGTAATTGGTCAAGGTTTGAAGCACCTCTTCCAGCATCAGCGTAGGAGGTCATCAGTATCTCCGCATGATGTTCAACAAGCTCAGGTTAATATGGAACCTGAAACAGAAATGGAAAACCAAAACACCTGTGCTGAAATTGATGGTGTCTCTACCCACCCTACAGCTCTGAATAGAGTTCTGCAACAAATCAGAGTGCCACCTAAAATGAAGAGAGGAACAAGCCTTCATAGCAGACGGGGCAAGTCAGATCCTCCGAAAGGAAGTCCTCAAATCAACAGGAAGTCTACCCAAGATATTAATTCAGGTCGTCCCAGATCCTCATCTACTACTGATGCTCCATCTAATTTATCAATTCTGGAGATGGCCTCTCCTATCTGCTTAGCTGGCGACGATGTTGGATCAGCAGATCGGGTGAGTATAGAAAAAAAATATTTTTCTTATATGATGATATTTGAAGTGTTAGTTTTTAAAGTGTTGAGGAAAAATAGAGGCCAGGTCAAAAAAAAAATTCTTGGCTATCATACTTTAAGGGAGACCGTACAAATTTCATTTTAAATAAAATTATACATTATCAAAACAGCTATGTTTTATTATCTATGTCCTGATTTCTTTTTTTGTGTGATTTTCATATATTGTAAGCTGCCTTGAAATCCGGTTTTGGAGGATAAGCATATCAATGTAAATAATAGTATAGTTTGCTAGATAATGTAAATACTCTTGAGTTGTATTGTTTTTAGAGCTTTTAAAACGTCTTTGGACAACGTAGAAGCCTATTGTGTAGATTGTTTCAAAAATAATAACATTAACTCTAAAAAATTTTCTTTTTGATACATTTTAAATCCATAAATATATGGATTTGTGTAAAGTAGTCTAACAATTCTATTACTTAAGCAAATAATTCTGTTCTTTAGATTATCTACACCTATTTTGAGCATATTTAGAATATATTTCTAAAAGACCTGAAGGCATCTCTTAACACTAGTGCATCTGTAGTACATCTACGGTAACAAACATCTTTCATTTCACCCTCTCTTCTGTAGAAGTCTGAAGCCCAGTGAAACGCAATCTAATGAGAAAGTCATATTCTATAATATGAACTATCAGTTAAAGTAGACATGGCCATAGCTTTTCCCACTTAAAACAATTAAGTGTAGCTCCATTGCTCAAGAAGTATACGTATTATACTTGCCATGTCACAGTTCTAATTGGTATCTGGCAAGTCTTTATTCTTAATATTGTATCTTAGTCTTATGAATTTTAATCACGTTTACAATACTCTATATAGCTACAACATATAATTAATTACTAGCATTAATTAGAATGTACTTGGCCAACAGGTTTTCCTCTGTCTCCCTCCTTTGACAATAACATGCTGTGTATTCAAATATTCTGGATAATTTGCTTTGTATGAAATTTTTACAAATGGTTTTTCAAGTTGCAATTTATAGAGAAAGCATGTATCATGAATTCCTAGTTAAAAAAGAAAATAGCTGTGAAGTTAAAAATACTGACAATTATCTGATCTAATAAGTGTAAGAACTTCAGTTGCTGTTCATTAAATTAATTCTGTTAAGGTTAAAATTACTCTTAAAGACAAAAATGACTTTAGTAATTATTCATCAACTACCAACATTTGTTATACACTCTGTATGGAATAACTACTAAAAATGGATACTCAGAATTTTTGAGACTCCAATGTTATATATTGTGGCCAAAGCCTTTTGAAATATACTTTCATTTTAAAGAAGTTCATGTATTTTCCAGTAATGTGAAAAAATAGTCTCTAAATCTGGGGTTTGAAATCCTGCAAAATGAATGGAAACCAAAGGAAGAATGATCTTGTAGATAAACTTGCCAATTGCATTCAATCATTATGCATTGCCTAGCCTTTCTCCCTAGTCAGAATATAAAAAAAAAATATTGAAAGGATCTGAGGATTGTGAACATTTTCAGGATGTGATTATTATTTCATTGCCATATTTGTATCATGTGTATTTCATTCTTCAGGATTAATTGTCTTGCCAGTAAATCATATGTTAAAACACAAGCATTCAGGCTTTGCCATTAATTTGCAAACTGAATACAGTTTATCCCCCTGTTTAAATTTGGTAATGTCTCTCTTAATTCAGACAGATTAATTCTGACATTTCTGATACCAGCAGAGCAGTTAGCGTATTTAATGAGTGCCCTATTAATCCAAACATAGACTATTTTTTTATGACAACTGCAAGGATTTTCTATTTTGTTGAAACCCCCAGCTGTTTTCTAATTTCAAAATTGCAAATACAGTGTCACAGGCAATAATTTTTCCATTTAAAGTCTGGCCAAATGTTCAAACTCCGCTATAGCCATCCAGAAACGTTTTCTTCACACTGAATAAAGAATATGCATTTCTCTTACGTTACATGAAATGTAAATGCAATTTAATAATTTTAAATTTGGTAGGGAGTTTGTGGTCTTTAATTCACTTAAGTAGTTTGGCAATGAAATGTCTTCTGTTCCCATTTTTTGAATTAAAATTGAGAATGCAAGTAGCATAAAATACTCTGTGAGGCATATAGTTGATAAGTATAATCTTTTGTCAATAAGAAGCCATATGTTGATTTAAGTGCTTTTTTTCTTTATTGTCTTCAGCATTAGAAGGGGGGTATTGGAAATGAAAACAGAATTCTAGATTGAATGGTAATTTTAAATGCAACTATTGTATACAGCAATGATAATAAAAGAGGATGCAATTAGCTCAAAAGAACAGAAACAATTGAAGGCAGAAATGTTACACATACTTACTCCTCTGAAATCCGGATGAATTATGTGAGACAGTTGCTGCAAGAAAGAACAAATAAAAGCAATGCTGTTGGTGCTGTCCATTAACATGCACCCAACTGAACAGAT
The DNA here is from genome assembly GCA_017656035.1 of Myanophis thanlyinensis. Classification (NCBI taxonomy): domain Eukaryota; kingdom Metazoa; phylum Chordata; class Lepidosauria; order Squamata; family Homalopsidae; genus Myanophis; species Myanophis thanlyinensis. Next base: position 25,746 of record JAEANM010001135.1, read on the forward strand.
ATGGATGATGCCTTTTGAAAGAAAATGCAGTAATTACTTTGGTATTTGCTGTGAGACAGATTTGGTCTAGTGCAGTCTATCCAGGAATCCTTGACATGTGTTACTGACAGCTTTCTCCTTCAAAGGGTGAAGGAAGACCTAACGGGATTCCATGGTAGGAGAGGCTAATGGAGAAAGAAGATGGATATGGATAGGGGAACTAGAGAAGGCAACTCAGAAGACACAATTCCAATTAGCAAAAAAAAAAAAGGCAATATGACAAAAAGGCTAATAGTTCTAATTAAAACAACCTATTAAAATAAAGATCTGAAAAGCAGGTGATAGTGGTGTAGTGATGGTTGGAGGAAGGGACATAACAGTTAGCCACAATAATGAAACTGGGATGAAGAAAGCAAAAGCTCAGAAACACCTGAGTTTCAGCAAAGAATGCTAAGGGTATTGAAACGGGCTTCTTTACATATGTTCAAAAGAAGGGAAAAGAAAAGAACCTATATACAAACTTCTTGGTAAAGATAGCAAGATGTTAACACTTAGAAAAAAAACCCTTAAATTCCTAGTTTGATTCGTTCTTCTCCAACAAAAGGGATTTGCAATATAATGATATGCCCAAATAGGTGTTCTTGATTTTTAAGAAGTTTGGAAAAAACCCAACCTCAAACAGTTTTGTGAAAATTCCCATGAGTTATGAGTAAGGTGTGGTTACTTTAACAGAAGGACAGTTGTATGGACAGCATTCTTCTTCTAGAATAAGAATGTGACGTACCAGTCTTGAAAATTCTTTCAGTTATGATGACAAAACCCTCAATTTGTAATTCCATGGAAGAATTTTGGTGAGTTTAAATTATGAGAAATTTGCAGACCACTTTAATTATTAAAGGTGTGGGGGTTAATTTGGCTGTACTTTTACAGAGAATATCAGTTTTCTTAAAGAACTGAAATTCCCTCTGCACCAAATAACCAAGAGTCAGAACTGTTTTGGAATATCATCTCATTATAGATGAATAGTAATGTACCTTATATAATGAATTGAGCTATTCATTATATTAAACACAATGAATACACATGAATCTCAGTCAACAAATGGGCATCACGAGTTTGTGATTCTTAATTGGAGAGCTATCTTGTAATGATTTAGCATAGCTTTTCAGTTAAGAATCTTAAGCTTGATCAGTGTTCACAAATAATATTTTCTTTGTACAGTATAAATCTTCAAGCAGAGTTGTACAAAACATGTGATTCTGCTTGAGTGATTATTATAGAGAAATTCAATGGTAGCAAATCTCAGTGCACTAGAATACTACCTAACCAAAAGTGCTGAGTTATTTGTTAAGAATAAAATGAGTATTGAAAATTTCTTAAGCTTGCCTTTAGTTCAAAAAAATATTAATTGAGCACAAGAATATGCAAAATGATTAAATGAACAATCTCTCTTGGAATAGTGGTCAGTAGAAAATTGAAAATTTAACTGAAGAGTCATGGAAGAAGAAGCAAATAGCCGAGGATCTGAGGGTAAAGTAAGTAAAAGAAAATATTGAAAGTATGGTATTAAGGTCTTAGATGGCAATAGACTACAGTATCTTATAATGAACCTCCAGTGGGTGAAATTAAGTCTCCTTAGTTAATACAACTATAATATGTTTGACTGCTGCTGTCTTCTATTTTAATAATACTGTGTGCCCATTAAATAATTAAAAATTGTTCCTTCCTTGTAAAAGGAAGAGTCTTTATAGCATAGCTTTTATCCATTTTACTTAGAATCTACTATGTGACTCTGCTTACTGAATTCCTGATGAAGATGCAATGGTTTTGCCTAAAAAATGTTTTCTTTTATTTCAATTATGCCATTTGACATTGTTAAAGTTTACTGCCATTCCATTGGTCTTGCATTTCTCTGCATTATATTCATTTATCGGTTTTTGATTAGGTAACAGTTTTTATAGTACTAGGCAGTTGTGTTTACCTTAACAGCAGAGAAAATTAGATTTCATTTGGTAATGATGCAAAATGTTGTCTCACATGGATTTACATGTATTAAAGTGAAATTATGCTGGGCAGGCAGAAATTGTAATTGTATGCATTAAGGGCTATGTTGTATTCAATGAGGAGTTACATCCTAATACACATGGATCAAATACATTTTGCAAATCAAAAGTGTAATTTATAAGCTGGAAGACAAAGCGATATCTTGATTTTTTTTCTAGTTCATTACTACATATTTTGTAGGTTTAGCTTTATTGAGAAAAGAAAAAAAGCTCAAGTGTTAAAGCCATAAATAATCTAGAAAGAGAAGATTTATTTTTGTTTTGTTTGAAGCTAGTTTTGTTCTTTCCCCAAATTTTCCAGAACTCTTATGTTCATCTTGGACATATTTGTAATGAATTCAGGCCATAAGAACCCCACTAGGAACAATTCTATCACAACATTTTGGATGTCTTGGTTCCTAAGAAACAAAAGCTAATGTTTTGTGTGCTCCATAGAAGAAAACAATAAAAGTTGTAATAAGTCTCAGGCTATTTGGGCTTTATCCGTAAAAGGTGATAATGCTGTAGGCCAGGTGCCCCCCAATTTGAGATTAATGTTTGTTTATTTTAAAAATGTATAGTAAGCTGTGGAAACAACAATTAAGCACCATTTTTACAGTTAGCAAAACAGACACAAAAATATGGTAAAGATTGCAGCACATGAGCCTATGAGCATCATATTAACAAATTCCCTTATTTGCATATTGGCTTTTTTTTTTTTACGAACATACATGCATACTGCTTATTTTTGGATTTGCAATCTGGGCAGAAATCAACACATTTTGCTTACTTTGTCCAACTAGTCAGCCATCTCTGTGTAGTGTGACATGATTTTAGAGCAAAACCACCTGGTTTCATTGAGACCAGTTATGACTGGAGCCAGCAGCAATAGCAGCTGTCATTATTGTTTCTTTTGATTGATGTTGAGGTGAAAGTATCTGATGATTATTTTAGACGAGAGAGTGAGTTTTAGTCATTGTCCAATGACAGTTTGATAATATCTAATAAAGGCAGTTGGTTTAAGGATAATCAGATATTCCATCTTCTCCATATCACCTATTTGATGACATCCTCTTATCTGGGATCTAAGGCTACTTACTGCCAAGAGTTCGATCCTGACCGGCTCAGGGTTGATCAGCCTTCCATGCTTCTGAAGTCGGTAAAATGAGGACCCAGATTGTTGGGGAAAATCTGACTGTATAAATTGCTTAGACGGGCCGTAAAGCACTATGAAGCAGTATACAAGTCTAAGTGCTATTTGGTGGTAGTACAACCAAGTTCAATCAGAAACATTAGTCCCATAATAAAGAGTACTGTATCTATTATTCTGTTCACTGAGATAATGCAACATAAAATCCATCCTACAATATGCAAGAGCCTGTAGATAAGTGGTGGCGAACCTTTTACTTACCGAGTGCCGAAAAGTACATGTTTTGCGCATGCCATCTGCACTTGCATGCAGCTCCTCCATGTGTGCTGCATGTGCAACCACACCATCTGCGCATGCATGCATGCAGCTTTTGCACTTGCAATGCATGCATGCTATGTGCAGGCATTCATGCACACATGAGCAATCACGTGTGCATGTGCAGGAGAGCTAATTTGCGCACATGCACAGTGGATGCCCAAAGACCAGCTGGGTCTCTGCAATAGCACATGTGTGCATGCGCATGCTCAGCTGGAGGTAAGTTGGCTGACAGTTTGTGTGTCCAGCAAGATTTTGTTTTAAATGTTGGGGTTTTTTAACTATGTAAATTGAATTTTAAAGTTAATCTATTTAAATTGGTTTTAAATTGA
>JAEANM010001136.1:0-29561 GCA_017656035.1 Myanophis thanlyinensis
AAGATTTCTATTAACCTTTTAGAGGAAATATTCTGCCTTTTAATATTTCCTGGAATATTTCATTTTTTCCTAGGAGACGGTGGGTACTAACTTCCAACACACCTATACCAAACTGGCCCTCAACACAAAGTATCAGCATTATTATACTATTTAGTGAACCACAGCAAGTCTGGTTCACTGAAGAAAAAGAAAACCAACACTTGGAATACAAGTATCTGGAAGCATTATTACCATCTTGTAACCTGTGAATTCAATGATTAACATCCATAACTTTCTGTATTGAATTATGATAATAAGGACATTATTACATATGCTGCAGATAAGTAAATAATGTGTAAAACATCAAACTGGGAAGAAATAATGACAACTTCGTCATTAACTTGCTCACAGCTCTATGAATTGCTGGTTGTTGGGTTTCTTACAAATACATTATCTGTATTAAGTCCCACAAGCCACAGGACGGCAGCCTTAAAATCACAGTCATGATTTGTATGCAAAAATATGTAACCACCAACAAGTTATGAAGTAGAGGATGAGCAGATACTCTCTATGGACCAGCAAGAAAGAAATTATTCTCAAATTTTCTTTCCCATTACAAGATAATATCATACATTTAGCCTGATGATTTGCCAAGTAACACCCAAAAATGATTTCTGGATTTGCTTACTAGTTTTTTGTGTTTTGTTTCTGCCAGGATCAGGAGATTGTGAGGTCTTTTTGGTGATGAGAAACAGATTGGGAACTAATGGCTTGTGTTTTGGAAGCAGAAGGGGTCTTTGTTTCTGAACCTAGGCGAAATCTGACACCAATTATACTTGCTGCTAATAAAGGCATTCTGTCTACAAGAAGGGCTGGAGATTAAATTATAAAATAAAGGACTTACCCATTGGGTACAGGAATGTATTTTGTAGATTCCACAAAGAGCAAAAGATAATGGTGAAAATGATCTATTGGGAAAAAGCAAAACCTACAGTAGAGATTGAATACTTTGGAAACTGTCCCACTTTTTGGGGTTCTCCAGAATTTTTTGTCCATTGTGGGGTGCTACAAAGAACAAGAGATATGGGGAATGATCTGCCTCTGCCCTAATTTGGGGGGGAGGCATTCCATTTTTCTTGGCAACTCTTGTTCTCCCCACAGTGGATGGCCATTTTCACATTTTCACCATTATCTTTTGCTCTTTGTGGAATCTACAAAATAAATTCCTGCACCAAATGGTTAAAGTCATTAATGTGCTTTGATAAAACTGTAAACATTTTCCAAATCTACCTACACACTGAACAGCAGTCAATTAAAATTCCATCCTTCCTTCTGGAAGGGGAAACAAAAGATAGTTTGTTACATTAAGGGCAATAGTTCACCTACCTAAAGATTCAATGTTTTGAAACCAGCTACTCTGAAAAAAACAACAAACTTAACTATGATTTCCTGTTACCAGATCATCCAGTGACCTATGAGGTCCATTTACTGGAAAGCAAGTAATACAGCTTTTTAATTGTCTCTATTCTTACCACATGCTGGCATTTTTTATTCCAACGGCAGAAGGAAAGTACTTAGAGGAGCCTTGGTAGATGTCAAAGCCATTCATCACAAGTTTCAGCTGAATTTATATCTTCATTTTTACTGAGACTATGATCTCGCTGTTGAGAATTTCTCAATAAAAAATTAGCAAGTCAGTCTTTTCAGCTTCGAAAATAAAGCTGCTTGACAAATATTCCCAGAACACTTCTAAAACAAAAACACTAACTTTCAAATTTATGGGTCAGCAGGAACAAAATGCCCATCTTTAACTGCCAATAAAAATACATGTTTATTTTTTCGTGGAAGCCCCCATTTCAACCTCTTAAAATTCAAAGAAAATCACAATAAAGGTGGGAGAGAAGCAAAGGGCCATATTTTCTAGCAGCAAAGGGATTTCTTTTGTGGGAAATCAGAACATTTCCAACTATGCCAAGATATCTCCTCTTACCTGCCCCCCCCCCAGCCCTCCAAAGCAATTACATGTAGTTTATGGTCAATAAACTAGTAATATTGGATGTCACTCTGGAACACCAGCATTCCTTCCATAATCCTTTAAACCCTTTTTTCCCCCCCAAAACAGCACAAAAAGAAAAGAAAATCCTACTCCCAATAAAATTGGGAAACAAAAAGCAATTTTTCATCCATTATAAGCATTTGTTCTTGCCTGTCAAACTTAACTGCTAACCCCTTCGCATTTGGGACCCATTTGTACCTTGGTATACTGAATTCATTGTAGTGTAATTCCTTCTTAGTCTCTTAAAATAATACAAACAGAAATCTATACCTAATTAAGAGAAGCTGCTCCTCATGTTTGCATTTCTTTTTGGATGAGCATATCTATAGACTATGCAAAAAAGACTATCACACAGCTCAAAAAGGAACAGAAAGACCTGAGTCTCTAACTCCAAGCTTAATGTCAAACCAACAATCAAATAAACAATACCTCAATTAAGAAACTGCCAAAGAAACCAACAGCAAACAACCCATCGAGAGAATTTCTAAGACCACTCCCACCAACATAGACAGGCAAGCCACTAGAACAGGGGTATCAAACTCAAGGCCCGGGTGTCAGATCTGGCCCACAGGGTGCTTAGATCTGACCCACAGGGCTGCCCTGGAAATAATGAAGGACTGGCCCACAGTGCCTCTGCCAGAGAAAATGGGCTCCCGAGCTCTGTTGTCGGTTGCGATGGCCTCCTGCAACCCTCTGCCCACGAAAACAGAGCTCGGGAGCCTGTTTTCTCTGGCAGAGTGCTCGGGCCACCACAGGACCCCCGACACAAGTGATGTCAAGCTGGCCACACCCACCATGGCCACACCCACTCTGCCCCCCCCAGGTCAAACATAACCCTGATGCGGCCCTCATTGAAATTGAGGTTGAGAGGAATTTGGCATCGAGGTAGAATTAAAACAGTTAGATAAATTACTAGTGGGTACTGAGGAAAAATTGATCTCTAAAATATATTGCTACCTATTAAAACATAAGTTAGAAGAAGAATTCCGATGATAGCATGGGCCAGAAACATCGGCCGTAATATAGAGCTTGAGGATTGGGAAAGAGAATGGAACCAAAATAAAATAACAAAATCTGTGGGGTACAAAGAAAACCAATATGAAATGTGCTATCGATAGCAATTAGCACCTACAAGATTGGCTAAAATGTACCCAAACCTTAGCCCCAACTGTTGGAAATGTCAAAAATCCCTAGGTACCTTCTTTCATGCGTGGTGGCTATGCCCAAAAGTTAAAAGTTACTGGGTTAAGATAAGAAATTGGTTACAGGAAATTATAAACATTAAAATAGAATTAAAAGCAGAATTATTTCTTCTAGGTATAATCAAAGAGAAATGTACAAAGGAGATTAGATACTTAATTATACATGTAATTACTGCAGCAAGGATGGCTCTGGCGCAATGCTGGAAAAGTAGCTCCATGCCGACCGAAGGATTAATAATTCAAATAATCTTGGACTGTGCCGAAATGGACAGATTCACTATGGAATTAAAAGACAAAGAAGCCTCCAATTATGATGAAATCTGGGGGAAACGGTACAATTGGATAGATAATAAAATTAGTAAATAAAAAGAATAAGCGAATATTTGTATTTGAATATTAGCAGTATGGAGTTGAAGAATAAGAACTGTGAGATATGTACTGTCGGGAAAATTATAGTAAGAAGGAAACATAGTTTAGTGATATTAAGTAAATGTTAATGTTTTTATATTTTTATTGATAATTTTTATTTTTTTCCTCTGTGATGTTTAATAAAGTTTATTTAAAAAGAAAAAGAAATCGAGTTTGACACCCCTGCACTAGAATATAAACTGACAGCAAACAGCACTCCTTACTAGCACGGATGATGTTACTTAATTTGGGTAATGAAACGCCTGCAAGAAAGCAAGAAAGCTCAGGGAGCACCAAGGATAACCACTTGGATAACCGTATCAATTTTCCCTGGAAGGAAGAACAAGTCACTAAACAAATAGATGACTAAACAAGCAACCCAAACTACTTTAGTATGGCGATTTAAGAACCTTAGAAGGGGCAAAGCCAGGGGTGTCAAACTGGCAGCACATGGGCCGGATGCGTCACACAGGCCATGCCCATCCCTGCTCTACAAAGGGAAACAACATGATACGTAATGTGATGCCACGGGTTTGACACCTGTGGGCTAAACTAAATACATTTATGACAGAGAAAACATATGTTCTATATATGTTACAACATACCTTAAAAATCCAATTTCATTTTTAGCATATTTATACACCACTCCTTACATTAAGGAAATAAATCTTCATATCCATGGAAAAGTAAAAAAAATACCCACAGATATCTCAAAAAGCTGGTTTTATTTTTAGGAAGTTCACCAGCTCTTCATATTTTGCAATGAACAGTGATATTTTAACAATTCTTCCCAATGGAATATGATAGATAATTGGTCCAATATATTTCCTTATTAATGACATAACAAAGAAGACAGGCATTCCAAATGGAAATAACTGCATAGGGAACTTACAAAAATTCAGATTGTTTAGCCATTAGATTTATTTAACCATCTACTCTGATTAGCAGCAGCTTATTTTTTTTTCTTCTTGTCAACTGAAGTCATCAGGGATTGAAACAGTGATCTTCATTCTAAACATGTGTTCATCCACTGAGTCATCACACAATAGGAAGTTGTGTGTGTAATACTTGCACTGTTGCTTGCCTGGACAAAAAACTGGCAGGCCACCATTGTAAAAAGGTATCATTATCTAACTTGCAAAACATGTTACTGATGAAAGATTGCTTGCTTATCTCAGGAGAAGAAGGAAGCATTAGACTCCCAAGATCCCATAACAATCTTAAATAGCAATAGAACTTAGACTTATATACCACTTTGCAGTGCTTTACAGCCCTCTCTAAGCGGTTTACAGAGTCAGCATATTGTCCCCAACAATCTGGGTCCTCATTTTACCAACCTCAGAAGCATGGAAGGCTGACTCAATCTTGAGACAGTGAGAGTCAAACTGCTGAACTGCTGGCAGCCGACAGTCAGCAGAAGTAGCCTGCAGTACTACATTCTGACCACTGCACCACCACGGCTCTAAACCTAGATTGAATTACATGGTTGGAGAGTATTGGTAGTAGAAAATGATTTGTTTTGGTTCCCTGGGGATAACAAAAGAGTTTAATGTTGGAGTAGGGTTAACCAAGGACTCTTGCTTGCTTCCTTTATTATTTATTTATTTGCAGAATTTATTGGCCACCCCTCTTACCACAGGGTAAGTCTGAGCGGCTCATAATATTAAAAAGATAAAAGCTGTACAAAACCTAGATGATATAAATAAAATACTACAAACATCCTAATTACTGAGTCCTGTTACTGTTTACAGTAGCTAGTTTTTTGAAAAATTGAGCTATAAAAAGGACTGGCAAAGAATTGAAGATCAAAATGTATATCAAAGCAACTGGGGAGACAGCTCTTTAAAGCAAGTACAGCTTTCCCTAGGACAGTGATGGTGAACTTTTTACTTATCGAGTGCCGAAATGTATGTGCTTTGCATGTGCCATCCTCATTTGCATGCAGCTCCTCCACATGCGCTGCATGTGCCACTGTACCATCTGCACACGCATGCAGCTTTTGCACATGCTATGCATGAGTGTTGCGCACAGGCACTCACACACACATAAGCAATTGCGTATACATGCACAGGACACATGTTGTGCATTGACAATAAAAGAATTGAATTGAAGATCAGCTGGATTTCCTGCTGCAATCGCGCACATGCACAATGGAGGCCTGAAGACAAGCTGGGTCTCTGCAATCGCACATGTGTGCATGCGCAATTGCATGTGCATGCTCAGCTGGAGGTAAGTTGGCCGACAGCTTGGTTGCCCAGCAAGATGGCTTTGCGTGCCACCTATGGCACCCATAGGTTCGCAATCACAGCCCTAAGGTAAGATAGCTCTCCTTTACGATTCCAGACAAAGATACCTTTCATTTAAAGGAATTGTTCTGATGTTACGTAAGAGCCCACATTAAGTTCCAAAACCTTTTTTATTTTTCTGACTCAATAGAGTATAACATATTTTTTTTTAAATTTCATTTTATCCAATTTGTATTCTCAAATATCTTGGGAAATTCTGGGATTTATAGTCCCAACACACTTCTGGATTGGAAAAGAGTAATTTAAACTAGATTAGATCCACCAACATTTCCTGAGAGAGCTAATTTCATCTTAATTATTTACTGTATTAAAAATACTTATTTTTTAAGGCTTAAATCTCTTTCAAAACAATTTCACAGCATGTCAAACCATCTAATTATTATAAGCGAAGGAAGTGAATTCTCTATCACTGTTCTACACATTTTTCCCTACAAACAATTACGTCATCTCCTTTGCATAACCCTCCCCCCAAAGCAAATATTTATCTTTTCAAAGTGAAGTATCTCATTCCCTTGATCATTTTGTTTGCTTTTTAGATGACCTTAAATTAAAGAAGTTGAAGTCACAAACAGTGGAAAATATTACTTATCTTATAAAGTGTTTGCAGATTTATACTCCTCTTTGCTAACATTCTCTGCTGTAGAGAGGGAATTGAAAACCAAAAACATCTATTTAATGCAGCATCTACTAAATTTTTTTTTTTTCCTTGCAGCTATCAAGGAACATCACAGCATAACTCTCCCTGTAGTTTTGAGCCAGAATCTTTCTATAGGAAAACAATCTCATGTGCATCATCAAAGATTGTATACAAACGTTTTCCTGTTTATAGAAATGGGGGAAACGGGGGGGGGGGGAATAAATGGATTAATCTGAAGGTTAATCAAGGCTGTCCGGCCTTTAAGTAGACTAAGCAATTACTGTCAGATTCTGATATAACATTATTGCTTTATGCTTAGCCACTACTACAACATCCATATTTGGGACACAACAAGAGAAGGCCTAGCTAATATACATGATCAAGAGACAGTAGACAATTACAAAAAAACAACCAAGATCAGAATCAAGTAACAATCAAAAGAACACTCTTCTCATATTCTCCAGTGACTGGTATCAGAACTCCAACTGTTTCTTTTAGAAGATATGTAAGGTATTATAAGACATACTATGTATCTACTGTAACTTGTCAGTATATGAGAGTTCATGACTTATAAGAGACATGTTAACAAAGTCAGCCAATGAATAGGCACAACAACAGATCAGCCAATAGGAGCTGTTTGGAAACTGAAACAGTATTTCTTGGAGAAACAAGGAGCCTGGACGTGGCTTAGCTTGCAGCTCAAGAAACTGAAACTAGTCTGTGCTGAGCTCTGAAATGGAAACTGAAACTCCTCTCCTCTGCTTGTGTTTCGCTTGCTACTTCTCTCTAACAGGTTGAAAGAGCTTTTGGTTTTGTATACTTACTTCTTGTTATATTATATATAAGAAGAAGTTTCATATATATAATGGAATCCTGCTGAATCAGTTATGTATGTGTTTCTAAATGTGTTTGCTCCTGCAAACTCTGATATAACTAATGATTTTATTATTTATTAGATTTATATGGCTGCCCACCTTGCAATACACTACTCGGGATAGGTAAGAAAAGTAATAAAAACAGAAGCAATAAAAAGAATTCCAAAACAAGAAAAAAAAAATCAAGAAAAAACTGGTTCCCCCACCAATCCATAACTATACCCTTTCATCTCCAAAATCCTTAGATTCTAATCCCACTGTCCTAGCACTTGTGGGAAAACCAGCTGTTCATAGTTTTCTGGAAAGATAAAAAGGATGAGATCCTACCAGATCTTAAGGGGAAGGGTCTCCCACAGGGCAGGGGCACAGACCTGGAGTAGGTCCACTATATCCAATCTAGTGGAATGAGCAAATACCCTCAGGGAGAAGGTAGTCCTACCAAGAATCTGGTCTGTGCCATATAAGGCTTTAATGGCGGTTACCAGCATTTTGAAGGTACACAGAAATAAATTGGAAGAGTTTAATGTCCCATAATCTTCAACAGTACCCCTTCAATAATGTTATCCTTGTCAAGCCCAAAACATCAGGTGCTACATTAAGTTCCAATTAAGTTGATGTATTGCTAATGTCCATATACAAAAATCTAATCACCTATTAGCACTAAATGGGTGCTAGATAAGAGTCAACTGAAGTCAAGGTATTGGACACAGACTGTTTATGGGAATGTAATGATTCTGGGCTGATTACTCTCTTGACTCCATCTGTCCTTCTACAATCCTTTAAACATTTGTCTTAAGCATTCCAGACCGAGTTGGAATTCTCATTCAATTATCCTCTCTTATTTTCTGATGAGAAATTTCAACTTCTTCAATGTCAATTTTTTTTTTTGCTTCAGTGTGAACCTGCTTGCATTTATTGTTTTAATGCCTACCATCACCATCCCTTGTTGACTATCTCTCAAAACTCTTCAGAATCTCTTTTAGTTTAACTGCTGTGACAAACTTAGCCAATGAAGAGCCTGTTTGTTCAGTATTGGTGATGTGGAATCCTGAACATCCAACTCCTTTGCTGGCTGGAAAATTCTGGGAGTTGAAGTCCACACATCTAAAAGTTGCCAAGACAGAGAAACTCTGCAAAGTGGAATGTGATATGATCTACAACAAATATGACAGCTTTGGTCAAGGGCTATGTAGAACAATGAATCTAAGCCTGTAGCATTAAAGCACAGCAACAATTATGTACAGTAAGCTTTATGGAAAATATTACATATTGAGAGTTTCTAAAAATTAAATTAAGTTGAACTGCAAAGTGAGAATACAGAAATCATTTTCTTCACTGCATTCTTTCATCAGAACACCTTTTTTATTTAAAAAAATTCATATCATTTTAACAGCCAAACCAATTGTATTCTACCAGATCAGGCTGAAATTTACTTAATTATTTAAAGCATTTGTATCTTGATCTTCAATCAGGAAAACTCTTAGAGTAACATACAGTATAGAATAATAATTTTAAAAAAACAGACTATCTCTTTTCCACAGTCTCCTGATTTAAAAAGACACCATGTTGAAAGATCAGGGAACAGAACGGGAAAAGAACGCTTCAGTTATTTGCTTTGAGACTAAAGTATCTGCTACTCAAAATAATTTGGCAAAATCAGTTTATTCTTTACAGGCAGGCATATGTGAGCGTGTTATAGAAATGCTATGCTAGCTGTGTAAGAATGGTCCTCTTTTCCATGGTTGGCACAGAATCACTGCAAATCATTCTTCTCCTATCTCTGAATTTCTGTATGAACTAGGAGGGTGAATTAGAGACCAAAAGAGTTCACCCAGCTGTATAAATTATTCTGCCCCTGTTCTGGCATATTTTTTTTTAAACTGTCGCTCTCCAAAAATTATAATAGCATAATTGTTTCTTAAAACTGTCTCATAGGAAAAGGGTGAACAGGAAATAGGATTCAATAAGTGGACAAAAATGCCAAATGCAGTCTAAACAACTGGCTGACTGGGCAACAAATACTACTACTACTACTACTACTACTACTACTACTAATAATAATAATAATATTTGAACACTATTGTCAGTGACAAATTCACTATCGGTCAATTGCAAAAGACAGATTTAATGGGAACAGCTTACATCCTACCACGATACCTCTAATACCACCAAACAACAACATCTGCCTATCACATAGGTCCGTGATGGCAAACCTATGGCACGTGTGCCACAGGTGGTACGCAAAGCCTCCTTGCTGGGCACACAAGCTCTCAGCCAACTTACCTCCAGCTGAGCATGCACATGTGATTGTGCATGCATGCATGCGCAATTGCAGAGACCCAGCTGGTCTTCGGGCCTCCGCTGTGCATGTACGCGATTGCAGCAGGAAATCCAGCTGGTCTTCGGAGCTCTCCTGCACATGCACACACGATTGCTCATATGTGCGTGAATGCCCTGCATGCAGTATGCATGCACTGCATGTGCAAAAGCTGCATGCATGCGTGGATGGTGCAGTTGCACATGCAGCACACGTGGAGAAGCCACATGCAAGTACAAATGGTACATGCAAAGTGTGTATTTTTTAGCAGGTTCTCTACCACTGACATAGGTCCTTGGGAAGGACTTGATTAGAGGACAAAAATGCCAAACACAGCCCAAACATCTGACTGACTGTGTGATCAACCATGATAACAACAACAACAACAATAATTGTTGAGAAGAAAGACAAAACAGTCTGGATTGTGGACGTGGAAATACCTAGAGACAGCAGAATAGAAGAGAAAAAACGAGAAAATAACAAAATCTAAAGACCTGCAAATAGAAATAGAACGACTGTGGCAAAAGAGAGCTACGAACAGCAATAGGTGCCTTTGGTACAATCCCAAAATAATTGGTGCACCAATTGAACACCATTGGCAATTCACCATCAACTGCAAATGGCGGCTTTACCATTTGAGCCATGGTGGCATAGTGGTTAGAATGCAGTACTGCAGGCTACTTCTGCTGACTGCCGTCTGCCTGCAAATTGGCAGTTCAAATCCTACCAGGCCTTCCATCCTTCCAAGGTGGGTAAAATCAGGACACAGATTGTTGGGGGCAATATGCTGACTCTGTAAATTGCTTAGAGAGGGCTGTAAAGCACTATAAAGTGGTATATAAGTCTGCTATTGCTACTTGGAACAGTTTTCATCCTACGACGATATCTGTAACACCATCAAACATCCACCACCTGCGCATCTTGAGAAGGTCTTGATAGCTATAAAAATGCCAAATCCAGTTTGAGCATCTGACTGACCCTGTGACGAACCACAATAAGGCAGGTACTAACTATATGGTATTATGTTTATAGGGATGTTTCAGGAATTGCAACAAGAGCCTACGGCTTGAAGATCTGGGAGATTCTGAAATGCTGTGAAAATGTGAGGTATTGTTCATTCAAAATATAGATACCGGAGCCAAATCAACAGAACAACAAACAGATCCGTTTCTTTCTGTGCCAAAAGGAATAGCAAGGCAGAAGGAATGCAGTGCTGGGCGGAAGAGGGGAAGTGAAAAGCAAAGGCATCTTCATTAATGTCTTAAAAACATCAGCCTTTGCTCCACCATCTTCTTTGAAGTGATGCAGATTGTTACAAAGAGGCCAGGGAGCACTTGAGCAAATATTGCTAAATACTATTCAGAATGGATAAAAACTGAACCAAGAGGGAAAACTGGGCCCTAAAAGCAGACAACACAGTAATCCATGATTTCAACAACATTACCAGCTGGGTTCCAGCTAACCACATTGACCAAATAAGGAAAGTGCCTTCATGCCTGGAATCCTTTCCCAGTTAGCTCACTTTTCATTTTTTTTTTTTTTACGGGAATATAAAAGATAGAGGTCGTTCTTCCCCTTCCCCCATACTTTCTAGCTCAGATAAATTTGACTGCCAGGCTACCCAATGTATATCGGGATTTGCTAACTGTAGGGAAGGCAAGAGATTCGATGACGTTAACAAAAACTACCATACACTATTCTTCACATAAAAAATATTTTCAGACCCCTAACATTCTGGACACAAATTGTTTCAACTCCTACCCTCAAAACGACACTACAGAGCACTGCACACCAGAACAGTTAGACACAAGAACAGTTTTTTTCCCCGAACGCCATCACTCTGCTAAACAAATAATTCCCTCAACACTGTCAAACTATTTACTAAGTCTGCATCACTATTATTCTTTTCATCATTCCTCCCAGTTATGACTAGAACTTTGCTTGTATCCTTATGATTTATGTTGATTATTGTTTCCTAGTATGATTTGATTGCTATTTGTACCCTATGACTATCATTAAGAGTTATCTTATGATTCTAGATGAATTTACCTTTTCCTTTTATGTACCCTGGGAGCATATGCATCAACTACAGATTCCTTGTGTGTCCAATAGCACTTGGCCAATAAAGAATTCTATTCTATTCTATGAAGGAACAGGTATACAGTTTTGGAGTATTTCTCAATTTTCATCTCTCTCCAATTTCCCCAAGTGAGGCAACAGCTAGATATATTTTTCATTGGCTTTAAATGATATGCCAACTCCTTTCCTTCCTGAAAGAAATTGATCTTAAAACAGTCATGCATATTCTGGTAATCCAAGTTTAAGCAATTATGGGACTGCCTTCATGTCTAGTCCAGAAATTTGAGTTGGCACATAATTGCCATTTGAAAAATCACATTACACTTGTGCTAAAAGCATTGTAGAATCAATCACTTTGTTTCAGGTGAAATACAAAGTGTTGGTTATTATATGTTGATTATTATATTTAAAACCATCTATGGCTTGGGTTCAAGGCATAAGACAACACCTCTTGGATTAGTTCTCACTACTTGTTGAGATCATCTGAGAAGGTTCAGTTAAAACTGCTGCAGGCAACCAGGCATCATGGTTTGTCTGTAGTCACCCAAATTCTTTGGAATTAACTCTCTGTTGAATTGTGGAGCTTAACTCACTTTTAAAAAAAAGCCCTACGACATGGTTTGAATTGTTTATTTTGTTTATATTATTTTTAATTTTTATTTTGTTTACATTATTATTTTAGCAGAGTTTTTAATTTAGGTTTTAAGTTTTTACTATAAGTTGTCAAGAGACTTCAGTAATTGTCAGTATAATGATTTTAATACATAATAACTAAATAAAATTTCTCCCAGCTATAACAATGAAACCAAGAGCTTGTGTTGGGTTTACTAGTTACTGGGCTTGGCAGCAGTAATTTCAGAAATTGGAATAGGTTGTGCAGACTAAATTAAAAATGGGATTATCTGGTGATGCGGAATGGCACAGGCAATCAGTTTTCCCCTAGAGAACATTATACCATCATTTCAGGTGATATTACAACAAAGATTCTAGGTAAAAATAGTGAAATTACATTTTACTTCAATCCTGTAACTAAATTCTCCTAAATCCTAATGCCATACCTCCCAGAGTTTAGTTATAAATGGGATGTATATTATGAAGCTAAAAGAGTTGTAGAATGTCAAATTGCTCCTAAATACATGGTCTCACTAACTCTGTGTTACTTCTTCACATTAATAATATGGGGAAAAAGATCCTGGTTGTCCAGCATTCATTGGCTCCTTAAATGCACAGTCCATATTTTCAAGAAATGCAAAATAAAGGATCACAGCATAATCAACTTGTGAAATACAGTTTGCAAAGATATGGTCTGATTGGGTTATGCTTGCTTTGAAGATGTTAAAGGTTGCTTTGAAGGAGTATCCAGATTCAGATTTTTTATCTATATCCATAGATTTAACATTGTGCAGAAAAATAAATATGGCAAATAGCACTTAGCGCTGTGAAAATTGGTAACTGAATAGGTTACTTCTGGATATGACTGGACATGCCAAGTTAATTTTATTTGCAATTTATATATATCACAATGTGGGTGCTTCCTCTCTTGCCAATTTGACACAGTGTGTTCTGTCCTAGGTCTCTCAAGACAAGACAGCAGACTCGTCTGTCTGCTAAAAACTATTTGTTTTTATAAGCAAAACCAGACTGATTGCCAAGACTCCTATCAGGCTTGACACAAAGCCAGAAAATGACTCTCAATTCCTCTTGCAGCCATGAATGCAGGAACAGAGCTTTTCCGAAGCAATATGAACAAATTGTTCTCTGCAACCTCCCCTCCACTTCGTTCGTCTTTTTAAACTCTCTGGGAGAGGCCAATCACTGGCCATCTGGGCCATACCTTCCTAAATGGCCCTGATTGTGGAGCTGCTCTCTTCTACCATCTCTGCACATGCGCACATCAGGGACAGTTTCCACGTGTTCCTCTTCTCTGCTCTCCAACTTAGAAGGCAGCTGATGACTGACAGGCATCCTTGGCCCCAGCTCTGTCTCTGAACACTCATTAGAACCTTCCCCAGATTCCCGGACAGGCTCATATTGTTCATCATTGTTGAAGTCTGCCAACTGCTCCACTGGCCGCTGATGGGCTACAACAGAGTGCCTGCATGAGATTAAATATAAAACCCCTGATGATCACATAAGGTTTTTGCTTTTGTCTCTCCAGGAATGTGTTGATGGCAGCAAAGCGAGCCAATCAGACTGGACACTTCATCTGGATGGGTTCTGACAGCTGGGGTTCCAAAATTGCCCCTGTGAGAGATGTGGAAGAGGTTGCAGAAGGATCTGTCACCATCTTGCCCAAGAGGGCATCTGTTAGAGGTAAGCCTAGAAATAAGCCCTTTTCAAGAGCTTAAGCTTGTTCTTTGAATTTGGTAAGTGTATAAAAATAAAAACCTGTTATCATTATTCTTAACTTGTAACATCCATTCAG
Source organism: Myanophis thanlyinensis (assembly GCA_017656035.1). Classification (NCBI taxonomy): domain Eukaryota; kingdom Metazoa; phylum Chordata; class Lepidosauria; order Squamata; family Homalopsidae; genus Myanophis; species Myanophis thanlyinensis. The sequence continues at coordinate 14,285 of JAEANM010001136.1, forward strand.
ATGTCATCCATTCTTTTTGGTGATTGTGGAAAGAAGCTTATCTTGATTTGGGGTGTACTAAAGACCTTATTCCTTGAATGCCTTGATTTTCCTTGATTTTTGCTCTGCTGAAACATATCTAAACAACTGCTTTTTTTAAGCAACAACTGATGTACGGTTTGCTTATGATCAGGCTTCTGGCTGAAAGCTTCTGAGTATATACTTACCCCTCAGAACTAAAATTATAATCATTTTATACAAAATATGCAAAACCAATTCATGTCTCACCCTCCAGCATCCTTTATGCCAGCATCCAAATTTCATTTTAGTTGCTGTAACTATTAAACAATTGGGAGTCAGAAAACCTGGTGATCTTCAGTAGTTCAAGAAAAGACATGTATGGTCCTCCAGATGTTGTTAAATTTCAATGCTGATCATTATGGCAAATGAAGAATGATATGATCTACAGTCCAGCAGCATCTGGAGGACCACAGGTTGCCCACTTTTCATGCCAGTAGATAGTAATATATTGTATACTTTCTTCCTCCCACAGAGATATGGTTTATATCATGGAGCAAATTTCTGGTTTATGGGATCAAACACTGATGCTTAATTGTGGTAACATTTATACATGCCGTAGATAATCATAACAATGTGCCATCTGGAAGATTCTTTCTGAAATGCTCAGTAATTGTTATGGTCATTGAGAGTGATATATCCCAGCTGAAATGGACAAAAGGATATTAAATGGGGGCTATACTAAAGTTGCAACATACAGGTTGTAAAAATCCAGACAACCATGTTATGGCAAGAAAAAGGAAAGTCTAACCCTTTGCTGTCACCTAATGGTCATTCAGAGCTTTATAGCCAGATGTTAAGATAGCTTAAGATTTCTCAACTTTGCAAAATGGCAACAGTACTCAATTGAGTTATTTCTTTTGTGTTACTGCTGGACAAGAAATGAATGCACCTTACTACTTTTTCCTTGATTCATTTCTAGGGGTCATTTTGAAAAGTGAAGCCAGTCTTCTTGGCTTGGTACTTTGAGTGAACGGCATTTTCTTACAAATAACAGATTAAGATCCTTCTTCTCCAGTATGAGAAACAATTATGAAATCAGAGATACATTTGTCAGTATACTTTGTTAGTGTACTTTCTTGATTTTAATTTTCATTGGATAATGTAATGTAATTTTTATAATTTATCTTACCACATACAAATATCTTTTTTATTTATTTTTGAATGGTTAGAAACTTCAAATAATGGATAACAATGTTCACTTTTACTTTACTGTACATCTTTCTGTAAAATATTTGTGTATACATCTACATCAATTCAAAGATCAAAACTATATTGCTACCAAAGACACTAGTACAGAAGCTGGAAGCATTTCCAAAAGAAGCTGAAACCAATTATTGATGGCCGATTTCATGGATCACAAATATCCAGTAATAATTTGTCACATGTCAGTTGTAACTCTCTGCAGAAACCAGGCTTTTATTAATTTCAACTGTATGTTAAAAACCACACTCATAAAATACAAAATTATTTAATCACAGCAACTTATACAGTTTTATTGACTTTTTGACATCTTGACAGACTTTAATAGATAAATATCTTGTAAAATAAATAGACAGGAGAGTATAATAAAAGTTCATTTCAAAGTCACATTGTATAACAGAAATAATAACATAGAGACCACTGGATTGTGTGTGACTCATAGATCCTATGTGCCTGTGCTAAGAAAAGAAAGGAGGAAGAAAACCATTTGTAACTCTAGTAATACTCAAAGACCAAGTTTAATTGCCTGAAATAATATTTTAGAAAAAATTTTGTGACCTTTTTCTAAGTTGCTCAAAACCTACAGAACTCCTGCCCTAAGCACAATCAGGACTATTCCCAGGCATTTGAGATGATGATATCAAGATATTTTAGAAAGACTTTTACTAAGAGCAAGTAGCTCTGATGTACTGTCTAGGAAGACTGTTAAGCATACTTGTTTTCAGTTTTAGGATTAGACATCCTAAGTTAATTAATTAACTTATTTATTTATTTATTTTCATGATTTATATACCGCCCCCTCTCCCTAGGGACTTGGGGCGGTTTACAGCCAATAAAATAAGCATACACAGTTTATTCCATAAAAACCAATTAAAATATTAAATAGTGGCTGATCAATTAAAACAGTTAGATTTAAAATTAACTTTAAAATCAATTTTAAAAAGTATTAAACAATTAAATGAACAATTTAAGATAAAATTAAAATTAAGTTTAAAATTTAAAATTAAATTTAAATTTAAAACCCTCAGGTGTCACGCCAGGCCGGCTCACTGAAATAAGTATTGCAAAATTCAACCTGAGCTTTCCAACTTAATATGAGCTTCTTTAGCATGTTGCAAAAACAAGATATCAGCTCTATCACAGTTCTAATGGACATCCGTATATTATCTTTTAATCAGCAAGGCAAAATTGTACGTGGCTCTTCAGAGTTGTATTTAAAAGTGTGCTTAGGTGCATTCCCCAAAGACAAAGCTAGATTGGAGGTACAGGCGATCATGGAGGATGGAGGAGAAAATAGCCTCTTTGAGGAAAATGGTGCTTTGTAATACCTCCTTCCTTTAAAGAGAAAACACTGGTTACATCCTCTCAAAATTTGAGCCATGCCTACTGAGTCCTTGTTTTTTATGAGTTCCTCTTCTGTTGTCCAATATAAAATCAGCAACTCACTCCAGATGTCAGACCAACTTGCAGGATGGTCCCATCTGAGGATACATAAGAACACTCCTTGATGAACTTCAGCAAGTTTAGATCAGAACAAAGATCTATAAATCTGGAAGAATTCTTTATTGTATGCTAGTTATGATCTTTGTAAGAAGAAAAATTATTATTATTATTATTTATTCGATTTATATTTATAAAAATACAATAAATAATCAAAATGTTATTCATACTAAATGCAGATCCTTTTAATTCAAGGCTTCTTCTTTCAACATTTTATATTACATTTGGAGGATGTTTTTGTATCTTTGATTTGGTTTATTCTTCAATGTTCCAATCCTGTTCTTTAGATATTTGCACTCTGGTTTTCTGCCTTTCAAGTTTGTGGGCTGCTGTTAAGACTTCAGTTGCAAAATAATGACATTCTCATTCCTATTATTTAATGACTGAAGGCAGCACACCAAAAGATTAAAACACACCATAACAATAAAAATAAGAACAAAAATAATAAATGGACATACTAGGGAAAGTCAAACAATCCCACAAAAAATCCAATTGATTGGTAAATCACCCTGACACAGGGTCTGCTAGAAAATTCCAGTTTTTAAAGGTTTTCTAAAGTACAGCAGAAATAGGACTGCACAAACCTAGGGAAGAAATGCTGTTCCAGAGGCCAGAGTAAGATTAATCTCTGAGTTCCCGTAAAAAGGCATTTTTATTGTTGTTGATGGACTCAGAGCAATTGACTCTGCCAGGTCTTATGGGATGGAGAAAGTATTCTTGTAAAGATCTAGGCCCCAAAGCTATGAAAAGCTTTATAGATTACCATCATCATTTTGAATTGAACTTGGAAACAAAGTGGCAACTGGTGCAGTTCACAAAATAGAAGTGTCACATAGGTGAACTGAGGTTCACTCATAACTATTTGCACCACCATATTCTGGTCCAGATGTAATTTTGGAATGGTATTCAAGTACAGCTCCATGTAGACTGTGTTACAATAATCCAAACTAATGGTAGCTATAAGAAGATTCCCCAATTGAGAAAAAAATACAGTTGAGACACAAGATAAATCAAATCAAAGGCCTCCTAAACATGGCTGATGCTTCCCCTTTGAGTTTAGAAACAAAAGTTTCATTAATTTTGTTCCAGCTGTCTTTTCATTAACCCAAAGAAAAGCCTCTGGTTTCAACAGTACTTTAGTTTTTAAAATCTTCTGAATTATTGTATGTATTTGTATTAACATTTTTCTGGTTTTTTACATGTCCATCAAACAAAGTCTCTTCATGTCATTCACATTTAAGGTTAAATGTGAAGACATTAAATGTTCTCTTTGTTAAGCTTTTTGTAAAAAATTCTTGCACCTTTAAATCCATAAAGTCTCTCTTGATTTTTATAATCCTGAAAGAAGGTTTAATTAACCAAAAGGAATCTTATCTTTGCTACAAAGGAAATACCTCTATATTTACAGATTAATTATTTCCCAAAGTGAAATATAGCAGGCTTATTTTCCATACAGGTTATACTGCAGTTATGAATGTAGGTGGAATCCTAGGACTTCTGGCTGCTCAACTCCCAAGCTGACTGCAAAAACTTCCATTTCTGCAGTTTATTTATAAGGAATTGCCACCCAGAGTACAAGTGGGTTATCTCGGGATCTGTCTTTAATCCAAAAAGATTTTGCAAGTTAGCATCTACATTCCAGTCTAAGATCTCTGTTTCAGTGTCTCTCTGCTCTTTCAAAGATGTCAGTACACTATATTAGTTAGCCTCAATAGTTGCATACTATTGATTCTTAAGTGATTATCATCTTAGTTTTTTATGACCAAAATGATGACCCTTATCTAGAGTAGTGCTTAAGATGTTGAAATCACATAGGAGAAAACCTGAATACAAACCTGTGTTCAACCATAAAGCTCACAGGGTTACTTGGGCCAGTTATTCTCAGGTGTGAAAGACCAGGTCCACATGTGCAGATTCAGTTAAGCTGATTTATTGCTAAAAACCCATGCCCAGAAATCTTCTTAACTAACAGTTAAGACAGGGGTCGGGAACCTTGGCTCTTTCATGACTCATGGACTTCAACTCCCAGTATTCCTGAGCCAGCATGGCTGGTTCAGGAATTCTGGAAGTTGAAGTCCATGAGTCATGAAAGAGCCAAGGTTCCCGACCCCTGAGTTAAGAGATAGATAAAGGTCAACAGCACTCAAAGAGGTCTAGACTTAGTTCATTTGTGGTTACATAGGGATTCTAGGCTGATCCCTCTTTTCACTCTGCCCCCAGGATTTGCCATGTATCTTTTATAAAACTCATCTCACACACGGTTAAGACAATGAAACATTAAGATATCAGTCAGACTGAGAGTTTTGAAGAAATAGTGAAATATGCATGCAATAAAAATATTCAACCCATGATTATACAACTTTTTTTTTAAAAGAAGGGAAATATTATTTATGATGGTAGTGGTAGTGGGGAGAATCCAGAAAAATGGGCACTTTAACAGTGCACATTTTAAAACAGCTATAAATTTAAAAAGCAAGTATATGGATTTAAATCAAACTTCCTTCATCCTCATATTCATGTGCAAATAAATAGCATGGTCTGAAATCAAGCAAAGAATAATCAGCAGCCTGGGAAACATATATTTTTGAAAGGAAAATTAGTAAATGCAATGGATATGGGCTTATGACTACACAAAGCTATACTACTCTGAGCCAATAGCAAAAGTTTAATTTTAATTATGCTAAACACGAACTAGTCTTTAGTGTAAAATGACTATCAGAGGGGGGTTGACATACTCTAAGGATTGTGGCTTTATGACTCTCTCCCTAAGGCATAGCCTTATTAACTGAATGAAGTCTTTAATGGGCTTATGGTACTCGACAGTTCTTTCCTTTCTAATGAATGACCCTTCAAGAAATGTAACTTTGGCTGTGAGCTACATCTGGCATTGTTAAGACTGTCTAAATAAGTAGATTAAAAATATACTTACCATTGAGGACCATGTGAAGCTTCACTTCAGTGCTAATTCGATCTTTTTTACTGAATCTTCAGATCAGAATTGTCAAATAGGTCTGGTGCACAGCATATCAGTTGCCTATGAATTAATCCAGACATTAGTCGGACTTTTAGGCATGAGAAGACTTTTGTAGCAACAAATCACCCAAATGCTTTGATGATTCAAATCAATTTGTCAAATGAATTGCAAAATTGAATTAGATTTTGACCAGCTGCCCTTTTAATCACCAGAGAAGGCAACTTAGTGTCTTCTATATGTTTCAGATGACAGTGTTCATAATTCCCAGCCAGACATGGTCTGACATGGGTTGATGAAAGTTGAGTCAATGATTCATCAATGAATCTGCTGCATGCCATAGACATCAAGCTACTTTTAACAATATTTAACTCTAATATTTTGCCTCTCTGGAAGTTGATTTGCTTTTACATCAGAGAATTTCCAAACTGCCTATTCAGCTGATCATTTTCTACAGGTAAAGAAATTCAATATACATTGCTTGTCTCCTTTGGTGTCATAAAAAGAACTGTCTAAAATATTTTATAATTTCAAATTTAAAAAATGCTATATTTTGAAATCTGTGAGCAACACAAGTCAATTGAAAACCTGTTCCCGTTAAGAAAGCCTATGAACCTTCAATGGACACATTATGAAAGAAAATCAGAGCATTCAATTAATCCTTATCTATGGGATAATGCAAATAAATTAATTTTCCCTGCAAATACATAACTTTGGGCCACTGGTCTTTAGAGATTTAAATGTACTATCATGTGATATTGAATCTGGGGCATCTTAGGAGTTTGTGATCTGCAAACTGGGACCTTTCCTAGATAATCAGCAGCCCAACACATACTGCAAACTAGATCTAGAACTTTTGTCTCAAGGTTGAAAGTATAATCTGGAAGAGAGGGACATTACCATCAATTTGTTGTGACAGAAAGATCACTCTCTAGTGGCCTTTTGGCTTACTGTGCTATATATCCCTGCAGGGAAAATAGGGCCTGTTCAATTAGCTAGCCCCAGGTGAATGATGGATCTAGTGAGGTTCCAGAGAGAGCTTGGCATTTTCTCTGATGTGGGTTGTTTGGCTCAGGCCCTACATGCTGCCTGGAATGAGCGAGTACCTGAGACCTTGGATCATATCATCATATGGGAACTCTATCAGAGGTGAAATTCAGCAGGTTCTAGCAGGTTCACTAGAAATGGTAGTAAATTTTCTAAGCAGTTCGGAGAACCAGTTGTTAGAAAAAAAATATTTTGTTTTTTTTTCACTTTACAGGGTTAATCCTGTAAGGAAGGCAGGAAAACAACATTCTGGTGTTGTTTCTAGCCTAATCTTTATTGCCCTGCTTACAGAAACTACCCACCCAGTCACATGACCCTCCCAGCCATGCCCACCAAGCCACACCCATAGAACCGGTAGTAAAAAATATTTGAATTCCACCACTGATCTCTATGTGTGTGCCTGTACTGGGGTGCATCTTAGTGTATTTGAAAGAGTATCAGGATCACCACTGGAGGAAGGCTCAAAGTAAGAGCCCATATTAGGATTATCTTGTGACAATAAGGATGATGAACATTCTCAACAACCATTTGTTTTCTCTGTGTTTGTTTTGTTGTGTGTTATTTGTGTTGAATATGCTGTTTCTTTGTTTTTAATTGTTTTTAACAATTTGTAAACCATCCCAAGTCACAGTTGGGCAGCATATAAATTTAATAAGTTATTAAAGGCAAAGAGTCAAAATTTGAGAAGAAAAAAAGGAAGAAGAGTGTCTTAAAGTGTTCTATAGCTGAACAAGAGAATTGAGAAAGCTAGATACAATGTAATAAATGCTGAGTACATGCTTGTTATATCTTTAAATTTGTTAAGGTAAGAATAGCTTATGTCAGAAATGGGAAAGAGCTGTAGGCCTGGAATAATATGAAGGGCTAGGCTGTGATGCATTTTTGACAACATAAGTGCAGAATTTGCATCATGATGCCTTCAAATCCATGTTCTCAATTTTACATCGTCATGCTTACTGCTGATGCCATTGTCCAAGCTATTTTCAATTAGCAAAGTAGCGCTCAAAGTTATAATTGAGTGAGCTGGGGTTTTGATCTATAACTTTTTTTTCTCCTTTCAAAGAAAATGACAACAACAAAAATAGCTTGGTTCCCCACTATCATGTTTGAACCTATGATGCAAGTTAACACATTTAGTTATTGGTCTACTGGTAATTGTGTTGAAGATGATTTTGAAATCTTTTAGGCTCTTTGGTATCCAATAAATGCTAACAATAAACCAGAGTATTTCAAAACTAACTTCTAATAATGATTATTTTTTAAAATGTTATTTCAATAGCTAAAATTCCCTTTTATCCTTTAAGATCTGCTGTCTACCTTCATGTAGCTGATCCTGTTTATTTTGGTTTCATGGTTTTATTATCTGTTTCCCTCATTAGGTTTTGATCGCTATTTCTCTAGTAGGACACTGGACAATAATCGCCGGAACATTTGGTTTGCTGAATTTTGGGAGGATAACTTTCACTGCAAGCTAAGTCGCCATGCTCTTAAGAAAGGAAGTGCTATCAAAAAGTGTACAAGTAAGACATTCTAAATGTGGATATATTTGGGGGCATGGATCTTTGCTTTGTGTATGGCAGAGAATGGGGAAGACTGAACAATCTGAGTGGATGGTTGTTGGCTCCATTCATGTTGCAACCTAAAAGATTATTTAAATAACGATGTGACCATTAATTTGATCTTTGTTAGACCTAATGAGCAGTCCCCATTTTGGGGGTTAGCTGTTTCATTTAGAGAAACTAGTTCCTTTGTGTGCATTGGGTATATGAGTTGAATTCTCTGAGGAGACTATCAAAATGTACTGTCAGATTTTTCATAATGTCAAGTTAATTGTATGGATTTTATAATAGTAGAGTTAATAGGAAGGTGCTGGTGGCTAAGATCAGAAGCTCTGGTAATAGCAGGAAGCAGGTAGGCTGGAATGATGGTTTATTTGTGGGTGAAGCATAATAGAGAAGTGATTGAGCTATGAATCAAGATAATCCTTTCTGATCTGATCTCAATAGGTACGATAATTTCTGCCATTCTTAATTTCATGTACTATTGGGCTCGCATGCAAACTATAAAGAAGAGTAACTTAGTCAGATTGTTGCCCTTCAAAATGTGTTACTCTTTCACAATTTCCATACAGCACAATAAAAATGTTAGACTACCATTCTGAGTCAGCATGGCAGTAAGGATAATAACAGTAATGTGTTTAAAAAACACTAGTATTTGCCAACACTAAATGTGTCCTTGCTATGAATCATTGAAATTGTTTTTTGAATAGGAGGGAAAAGGGCATATCTGGAGTAGCTAGTATAGGATCTTACAGGGCAGGAAAAAGTAATTTATTTTGGTGGAATCAAGGACAGAGGCAGAATAAGAGACTTGTCAGAGAATGGGCCTTTGTGAGTTTTTTCTCCTGTTTCTACCAGTCTTCCCTTGACTGATATCCTCAGGTCTTTTGGGACCAGAACTTTTAAAATCCCCCCAAAAGCAATTGTTTGAGAATTGAGACCCTACACATTTGGTACACATTAAGTGGGAGATGGCAGTTCTTGAGGAATGTAAGATCGAGCCCTTTATTATTTTGTTAGACACGACTAAAGATAATTAACCCTGTATGATATTTTAATGCTCCTCGGTGTTAATGTTAATGTTGCCCTCAAATTTTTATAGCTGTTTTGTTTTGTTTCTGTCCCTATGTTCCTTGCTTTTATGAGAACTTCTTAATTATTATTTTTAATTATACATTTTTGGGCACCTGGCAAGGAAAGCATATATTTGTATAAATTAAATCAATCAATAAAGCCCATGAGCACCAATAGACTCATTTGGGAGTGGGCCAGTAGATTAAGAATTACATTTGAGGATATGATTCCCTGAGTTTAAGAGCAGAAGGCATTGTTCACAAATAAATATGTCTACTGAAGACTTGATAGGACCTGGGAGGACTTAGTCTATGAAGCAACCAAATACCTACTCTATTTATAGTTATTAAATAAGAATAAACACCCATTAAGTCAACTGACCCACATGGTCCAGTCTACATGGTCCAGTCCCAGCTTTCTTGAGCAACTTCTGCTATCCTTTTTGGTTTTTTTGCTATCCTGCTTTTATTCTACACATACTGTACCTCTGCCTGCACATTAGTTTCCTTTTAATTGTTGCCATCATCTTTCCTCTTCACAGTACACAACGTCTTTCTTCATTTACTCATAATTTCTATTATGACATTGCAATCCCAACTCCATTGTTCTCAGCTACTGTTTTCTCAGCAATTCTCTCTTAGCAGTCTGGTTCAGGAGGGAGAGAGAACGCATTATAAAGCTGTGCCACCAATGTTTGAACCTGGCTTAAGGACTAGAATGGAAGGGAGTTCCTGAAAATAAAAAGGGGATGAGAAAGTAGCCCCCTTAAGTGAATGAGTAGAGTTAATCCTGACAGGAGACATGAGATACATGTCTCATGGGTGATTGAATATATTTGTTCATCTTCCCTCTGCTGCCAAAGCTGACGGGAAGCCTGTTTCTGATGTGAAGTGACTGGAAACCTTGGTGCTGGACACCTTTTGCCTCAAGCAACAATTAAAATATTTCATTCCATAAAAAAAAAACATCTAGCCACATGGGAAGTACAATGCAGAATTGTTGTTAAAAGCAAGGAGGGGGAAAAACAAACCCCAGAGAAATCAGCTGCCATGTAAATGATAATAAATCTTCAAGCCAGGATTACAGAAAGTGACTGGGACTGCTTCTTTATCTCTGTGTTGTCACATTTATTCACCCTCCTTGCCAGACACTGAGCCTCTGTGGAATTGATGAATGCCACAGTAGATCAGAGGACAAAACAGAAAGACCAAGAGGGACAGGTAAAACTAATCTTGACCATTGCTTCTATTACCTCCTCTCTTGATCCACCCAGGAATAGAGTCAGATATCAGAGCAGCTGCTTGAATGTCAAATCTGCACACCTTGTAAGGATATAAAAAAGGCAGTCCAAGGTGGGACACAGGATGGGAGACCTTTCATGTTCAACTTCATCTTCATTGTAAGCCAGTTATAAACAAAACCAACATGAGATATTAAGGGAAGAATATTTTATCTAGTTCTCTGATACCTCCTAGAGCCCACGCCAATCCTTATATTTCTCTCTTGCATGTTTTCCAGTACTTTCCACAAAAAACACAGAATTCTGTGGCAGTTCATTGTACATACCCTGAAATCCTCCTGAACTTGGTGCAGTTTATGTTCATTATTTGATTATATCTCTGCTCATTGAGAGATAATTCCCATTTTTTAAAAAGCAATTCAGTTTGATCCATAAGATTCTTAAAATTCTGTTTGATACGTAAGAATCAACAACCACTTATGTATTTTACAGAAAAATTGGGTTATTTTACATTTATATTATGGAGTTTCCAGAAAAAAATATCTAGCAATATTTTTTTTTTGCTGTGGGATGGGGGTTCTGCCCTTTTAGAGCTCATGTCTATGGAGATCTTCAATCATCCAAGACAGAGTTGTACCAAACGTGCTTTTCCAAAGGGCAACTGGACTTTCTGTTTTTTTAAAAAAATGTTTCACTTCTCATCGAAGAAACTTCTTCAATTCAGAATTCTTGGATGAGAAGTTAAACATTTTCAAAGAAAAAAAAAACCTCATGAAAATACAGTTGTTTTTTTGGAAAAGCATCTTTGGACTTTTTAAAATAGCACTGAATCTTTACCAAGGTTTAACTCCCTTAATAGATAGTTGTTCCCTCTGCCATACATTGGCCAACATTTTGAATGGTTCTTCCTTTTATCCTCTTTTAGATATAATTTAAACAATTTCTAAAAATTAAAAATTAAACATTTCTCTCTTAAATTTAAAACATTACTCTGGTTTTATTGGAAGAGTCAATCTGTTAGCGCACTGCTAGGAAAAGAAAACATTTATTTATATCCCGCCTTTATTTGTAAAATTCAACATAGCATATACAATGTTCCCTCCTCCTATTTTCTCTGTCACCAGGATCCAATGAGCTGAATTGGGCTAAGAGAAAGTGAGTCATCCAAAGTCAGCCAGCTGGCTTCCACGCCTCAGGGAGGATTAGAATTTATTGTCTTCCATTTTCTACTCCAGCACTTCAACCATTACACTAAACTGGCTCTTAGAAAGCAGGTCTTTGACTGTTCCAAAAAGTTATAAATTAATATTTACAGAGCTCATTTATCTAGAATTAGAGAAACGTGTTGAATCCCCTAACTTGATGCCATTTGAAACTTTGTTTTGCATTTTTCTATAGAAAGGAAAAAGGCCCATTGTTTTCACCTATGGAATTCTGCACACATCCCTCAGTAGAATACAAATGGAAGAATTCGGATTAGGAATATTTTGCTATCTGCTTGAACTGTTACAGAATGAATTGTAATGGACATAGCATAGACACCATTCTGCCTGGAAACTTCTACTCCATCTCTTCTAAGAATTAGAAGGTGTAAGTAGGGAAAGGAGGACAGGATAGAAATATGCAAGTTTCAGATGAGTATTGGAGAGTCCTAGTAGAGAAGATATAGAACATACTTATCTGACAGAGAAATTTGTACTGGATTGCAAATGTATCTCAGCCTGTGTTTCTGAAGGTGGCTGGCTGTCGTTAATTTCTGTTTGTCATTTTTAAAACAAACATAGAGGTTAATACAGGAACCACAACATCAAGTGGGTAATAAGAGGAATCCTATATTTTTTGCACTATTTATTCTAAGCTTCTATGTCTGGATTTTGTATCTGAAATTATATTGGTTAATTTTATGATTATACTGTCTTCCGTGTTCACATGACCTGACTGACATCATAAGGGGAAACAGTTTACCTCCAAATAAATCCAAGGGTACTTTAGATTAAAGCTAATCCTGATTTGTTCTACTGCTGACTAGGTTTCATCCTTCTTATGACCCAGAGTCATTAATTGAAATATTCATGCTTCTTCATTTATGGAGAGTTAGGAGTTTTGAATAATAATTTTCTGTTTTTGAGTATGTATATGTTAATAGCGATACTAAGTACACGAATATATTAAGTATTTAAGGCCAGGGGAGCTCCAGATTTGAGTGACTGCTTGCCAAAGAACCTGCTGCTGGATCTCTCCCAGTTCAAGTATATTGGCTGCATGTGCATCTGACAGAACTAATGAACAGAAATAGATTGCTGCTTTAAACTTCCCTCAACATCAGTCTAGGGTCTATGGTGATTCCAAGTCATCCAGGCCATGGTTGTCCCAAAGGTGCTTTCTTTCAGAAAGCAACTGGACTTTCTTCTTTTGTTTGAATGTGCTTCACTTCTCATCCAAGAAGTTTCTTCAGTTCTGACTGAGTCTCCACCATTCAGTCAACTGGACTGAAGCAGCTTCTTGGATGAGAAGAAAATATTTTCAAGCAAAACAAAAAACCCAGTTGCCTTTTGAAAGAAAATACTTTGGGATCAGTCTAGATGTTCTGAAATATGTTAAATTATAGTGATTGACCCTGCTACTTTCTGAGAAGGAGGGGAAGAGGGCTGGCTTTAGTAGAAGATGCTGATACTGGGGCTATGAATCTCTAAAGCTTCAGTGAATGCAGCATTCACTGAACTTACACAGATCTGGAAAGAAAATCAGAACTGCTGAAAGTTATAACTATACAGTATATGCCAGCCACAGAAATGTTTCCAGTATTTCACTTTCCTATTTTATTTAATAACTAGGAAGATCAGGTGTGTGTTTCTTAACCACTGGCCCAGACATGCTATCATTATGTGGTTATATGTATTTTTGGATCTTTCTAGCTAGAACTAACTGGGAGGGATAAACAAAGTGTATAGGGAATCTATCTTTTTGACAGCCATTTGGTTGAGGTGATGGTTGCAGGTGACATGTTTACTGAAAGATGGAAAAAATTTACTGCCTGCCACCCAAGGGGGGAAGACAGATAAAGGTGTCTGGGCTTTCAGGCACTGGAGACATGGTGAAATTATAGGTTGTGTATGGCCAGTTAAATGAATTTCTCTCCCTTTTAAGAGGTTATGTGGGAGGCAATGCAACCTTTGTTATCTATTGCAATTCCAATTTCCCCATTGTGATCTCTAAATGGTCATGGGCCATATGGTATGTTTGGATTTAGAGTAACTCCCAGTTGCCATCATGCTATGCACTTAATTATGTTCTCTGGGTGAGAACCAAATGTTGATCCCTGGATGTTGAGCTTAATACAGTTCTAAAGAGGATCTGTATACTGCACAAACCAGAACGAGGGCAGAGAAAATTATCTATGGACCCCTCACACATCTCGGACATCAAACCAAATCAAATCAAATTTTATTCATCACTTACACTGTTTCAGCTCCTCCACTCTGGATGCCGCTATAGGACATGGCACGCAAAAACAACTAGACTTACACATATACACTGCTAAACACTGTCTTATACCTAAGGATATCTAACCGTGTAGAGTTACTATTATCCTGCTCATGTTTCCTGTTACCTCTTCCTATTGATATCTTATGACTACCACTTTCTTAGTTGTAACTTATGATTTATGATAGTATCTTATGATTAGGATTTATCAGTATGTTGTTTGTATGAGAGCTTATGCACTGGAGACAAATTTCTTGTACGTCCAATCGTATTTGGCCGATAAAGACTATTCTGTTCTGTTCTGTTCTGTACTGTTCTGCTCTGCTCTGCTCTGCTCTTGCTCTAAAACAAAAATAGAGGAGCTGGTCTGCCAAGCTAATACTCTCAGCAGCTTAGCATGGTCAATGGTGATGGATATTGTTGAAGTGCAATCACTGAGGTCTGCAACAGGTAGAGAGCCATAACTTCCTTACATCTGCTGTGGAATCTCAAACTATTCAAATGTTGTCAGGTACAATTTGTTTGTCAATTTAATCTTCAGTCTGTCATTTCTTTGAAAGAAGCAAGCTCTTCAAGAAAGCTGAAGAAGTTTCAGTGTTCTAGTCAGTGAGCCATACTCCATTCCTCTTCCCATTCAATTTTCCAGTTTACTTTCCTCAACTGTCAGTTTTACATAGTCACTGAGCATACTCCAGCCAAATAATAAAAACACACAGTCATTATCGAAATATTTGTGACTTCAAGGGTGAGTTCCCACAGGACAAGTCAGCAGTGAAATATAAAACTTGAATTTTATCTAAGTTGTTCTAAGTCTAACTTAGAAGGCAAAGTTTTCTCTACATTTTGAAATACCAGAACCAGGGAGAGCCTACTGTACTTCCTTGCTGTTCCCTTTATGAGGTAGAACTGCTTTAGGTTTTTCAAGGGAGTTGCCATTTAGAAGTGTTATATTTATAGTTTAGGGAGAATCTGGAAATCTCTGCCTAACATATCTGAAGGGGAGTTTAGTAAAACTGGCTCATATCATATCAGCTACAGATAGTAACAGGGAAGTATCGTAACTAACTCATTTAAACAACAGAGTTATTCGATTGCTACTTGAAAATGACAGTTTTTGCAACTGCATATATGTAAATATTTATT
>JAEANM010001137.1:0-29560 GCA_017656035.1 Myanophis thanlyinensis
CAGCCAGCAAAAGCTGGCTGAGGGATTCTGGGAGTTGAAGTCCACAAGTCACAAAATTGCCAAGTTTGAAGACCCCAAGGATAACTTCTGCGCATGTGCAAACACAGTACCCATGTTAACACTTGCTGTGAAATGTAATTGTTCTAAATTTCTTGTACCCAAGAGTACCCTTGGCACTATTTCCTTTTGATGAAAATTGCCTCACTGGTTTTAAAAATTAACATAATGAGATTCCTACAGTAATTCCGAAAAATGCATGGGATTGATCTTTGGTCAGTTTCTGAAGAAAAAGAATTTTTCATGGATGAAACACTATTCGAGAAATCTTTAATACAACACCTGCTGATATTGACAGAGAATTGGAAGAATTGTATCTGGCAAGTACCAAGTTGAACATCCTTTTCTTAATTGAATTTGTTGCAGAACCTAAAGAATCCAAAGGGAAACACTGGTTTCAATGAAACATAGCAAAAACAGTGGACTACAAGAAATTGCAGGCTTGTAGTCAAAAATCTAAGCAAATTGTTCCTTAATTCAATATTCATGAAAGTGGTTAAGCTATATGAGTTCAACTGATATTTGATCTTTTTCCTCAGAACTTAAAAAAAACCCACCCTTCTCCCTTTCTTCTTGCACTCATTGTTACAGCATGAGGCCCATCCTCATCCTCACTTGTTTTTCCAAGAAAAATAACCTGATTGTACATGATATGGGTAAAACACAAGTCAAAATAGAGCAAACTCTATGTATGTATTTGTTATATTTCTATATTGCTACATTTATACTCAACTTTTTTCTTTCACAACAGCCTTGTGAAGCAAACTAGAGAAAGTGGTTGGTCTGAAGTCTTCCAGTGATCTGGAAGTGAGCTAAATCTGTCATCTTTCATAGATGACAAATTTAGCTTTTAAAGTCCATCCAGCCTTGCTTGATATTTTTTTAAAAGGTTCAGTCCTACAAAAAAATGTAACCCCTTGAATACTTTCTTAAACCTTTACCGCTTGGAGAAAGTACATTCTGAATGAAGCTCTTCTGGCTGGGTGGTCACAAGACTATATGAAGGGTGGGGAATAAATTAGACCAAGATTTATAATTTGGCCTTCACCTTTACAAGCTCAGTAACACATCTAGTCTGCATTTTGCAGATGGAAAATAAGTGTCATCCCACATTGAAAGACTTGAGGTACATTAACTTCTTTGTTTTTTTTTTCTTTCAACAGAAATGCCTTGAAAGGGGTAAAGGAGCTAAGTAGAATTTGCTGCCAAGGTAATAAACCAACTGTCAAAAGTATTCCCAGAACACAAAGCACAAGCCAATTGTAGATGTCTGGATCTTGCTGTAGTTTATTCTGGAAAGATTCTACTGAGAGATTGGAGGCCAGCCAGATCTGGAAGACATGAGGCCCTGAATCTAAGAAAATGAAAGCAAATACTCCCCCTTCCACCACCTTATCCACAAGTGCTATAGCTATTGCTAATTTGAAAATTACTGTCCTTCATTAACAAAAACATATTACATGTTTTTCAATAGAACTGAATAGCTATTGTGATGGAAGAGCGGGCCACTTCTGCTTAAACAAAAAGATTTGTGAAAAGCATGTCCATTTTCAGAATATGCTAGAAGCATAGATATATAGACCTCTTGAGAAATTTCATTTGTCTTATGAAAAATAAATCCTTTGGCTTGCCCTGAAATTCCCTTCAATATTTTCCTGGACTTAGATTCTTAGCCACAGCCTGCTTCCCAACAGAATCTGGGCAGGAGTTTCCAGTTTATGTAGAAAGTTCAATTTTAATCAAAAATGTTGTTGAGATTACATAACGTTTACCTTTCTGTATATGCATCCTAGATATCTAGATTCTAACACAGAAAATGTAAAATAAAGACAACATTCACTCTGATGAATTGTATAAATTTGTATACAATTATTTTTATTGATGTTAATTTATAATTTTCCCAAGACCTCTAGCAAAAAAAAATGCAAAAAAACCCCTGACATCAAAATTTACACTTTCATCAGTCAGTAATAAATACCAAATTCCAAATAACTTGTCAAATGCAGTGACAAGAGTGAATGGAAGTGGAAATTATTGCATTTTAATAAATGTATCAAATTAATTGAAATAAATGCTTTACAAAGTTCTATCAAGTCAGTTTCACTGGGAACTTTTCCTGCTTTGACTCAAACAACTGAACAGAACTCTCAAGATATGCAGATCTAGTTTCAAGATGGGTAGCTATACAAAAGTTTTAAATAGAATAAATAAACGGACACAAACCCCAACAATTTCAATAAGGTTTGTAGGTGAGAAGGTCTCAGAGATCTATTTTCCAATAGAAGCTATCAAGGGACCCTATTGCTTTTTGTGTATCTGCTGTCCACTCTACTCACATACATAGTTAGGTACAATGAATGCTAGGGCTATACCAGGTGTGGGCAAACTTTTTGACTCACGGGCCAAACTTTTTGACTCACGGGCCACAATGACGGTCTCCCCCCCAGCCCCCCTTCCCACCCTTACTCCCCCTCCCGCAGCCCCCCCCATCCTTACTCCCCCTCCTGCAGCCCCCCTCCCCCGCAGGCGTGGGATGCCGAACGCAGCAGCCCTGGAGAAGAAGGTAAGAGGGCGGCGGGCAGGAGCGGGGGGGTGGCGGGCGGGCGCGGCTCCGCAGTGGCAACGCCAGCTCTTCTCCTGCCGCCCAGGTGCTGCTGATGGGGAAAAGCGGCTCCGGCAAGACGAGCATGCACTCCACTTCACCAACTAAATCCCGCGATGGAGCACATGCTCATCTTGCCGGAGCCGCTTTTCCCCATCAGCAGCACCTGGGCAGCGGGAGAAGAGCCAGCATTGCTGCTGCGGAGCCACCCCCATCCGCTGCCCCCCCGCTCCTGCCCGCCGCCCTCTTACCTTCTTCTCCATGGCTGCTGTATCCCACGCCTGCAGAGACACGCGGGTGTCAGCGGCCTGTCCTGCTTTGCCGGGCGGCTCCCCACGGCCCTCCCCAGATGGCTCAGCAGCCTCTTCGGTGGGTAAGGGGCCCGGCAGGTGCAGAAGGGTGCGGAGCGGGGACAGCAGCTGCTCCGTGTCATCGTCCTGCGCCCGTAGGCCTGACAGCCCCAGCCTCGTGTAGGTCGCTCACCCAGCGTCAGAGGACGCTACGCGCCGATCAGCGAGGCAGCAGCACCCAAAGAGCGACCCTCTCGGGCGCTCTGCAAAGGAAAGACTGGAAACACAGGCAGAACAAAACATAAGTTGAGTGTTGAGGGCAGAACTCCCCAGTCTGCGCCAGAACTAGTTCGGCGGGCCGGATTAAAAAGCCCAATGGGCCGGGTGTGTCCCACGGGCCGTATTTTGCCCATGTCTGGGCTATACAAATATCCCCCCCTTTTTTTGCAATCAAGATACAGTAATAGCAATAGCAATAGCATTTAGACTTATATACCTCTTCACAGTGCTTTTACAGCCCTCTCTAAGCAGTTTTCAGAGTCAGCAAGCATATTGCCCCCAACAATCTGGGTCCTCATTGTACCCACCTCGGAAGGATGGAAGGATGAATCAATCTTGAGCCTGGTGAGATTTGAACTGCTAAACTGCAGCCAGCAGTCAGTAGAAGAAGCCTGCAATGCTGCACTCTATAATCCTAGTGAACATGGAAATTGCCTCCCCTGTATGGCTTGTGTGAACTTTCTGCTGCTCTCACTCCCCAAGCATTCTGTTGGTTAGGCAAGAAGAGTCAGTTGTTGTTTGTTCAACAACTGCCAGCTGTCTATGGGATCAGTTCTTTGAAACAGTTTGTGATTTGGGGAGCTGTGCTTTTCATCCTAGATGCCTCCCCCCAAACATGAATGTCTGGTTACCCTATCCATGCAATAAAACAAGAGTCCCCACTTGCAGGCTGCAGCCCAACACCAGGCCATGGCCCATTTGGAACCAGGCCATGGAAATGGCCATCAAGTACGTGCATGTGTGCAGCTCCATTTGCGTAAGCAGCAAGCGCTGCTCACTCAAATAAATGTGTGCACTCATATACGCTCAACTGCCACTTGCATGGAGCCATCCCCTCTCCCCCACTTCTTCCAGTCCACATAGCTGGGAAGTTGGGGATCATTATTATAAGAGAAAGATAGGTTTTGATGGAAAGAGCTTTCATAAGACAATTCCTTTGTGTTGAAAAATATGTGCAGATTGAGAATAATTGCTGGGATTCTTTCCCATCCCTAAAACAAAAAAAAAATGAAACAAAATGCCTCCTTCCTATGATTGCTACCATAATTAGCATTTTACAGCAATTGTTAATAGGACTTCAAAGCCTCCAACATGAGTCATATTCCTATTTTCCAAAGTGCCTACTGAAAACAGTGGTAACTGGAGGCCAAACATGAATAACTTTTCCATTGTAGTTTGCAAAGCTATGTTTTCATTGGAATTGTTAAATTGATACAAAGATGAAAGAATCAGTTAAAATAATGACAAACAGAGCTCTGAAAGGGGAATAGGAAAAATATGTAGCTTTTGTAGAGCCAAATTTCCAAACCTTTCTGATCCAGAATGACAAATCCTGGGAACAACTGATCTCTTCCTTGTTCTGTCTGGTGCCCTCATATCTTACTGATTTGCTTCCAGAGGCATCTGGATAGATCCATAGAAAGAAGGATTTAGTTGATGCTGATGGAGCAAGGTTCATCCCATTGGGTTCCTGTTCATTTTGGCAGCACCAAGATGCTTCCAGGTTGAAAGGATTAGCCATTGACATCACCACTGCGTAGGGAACATCCAGTTGGGAGCTTCTTTCATGTCCACATTAATGTGCCACTGAAATGGTTAGGGTTAAACTCTATCTACTTACTCTACCTCTATCTCTATCTACCTAAATAGGTTTGCAACTCTATCTACTTGCAAATGCACATTGTCAAACTGCTAGGTTGGCAGGAGCTGGAGCAAATGATGGAATTGTTCACTCCAGGAATGATCCCACACACCCTCAATCTCGAACCATAGGCTTGCTGATAGTCAACCCAGCATCCTAACTACATGAGACACTGGGCTCCTGGTGTTTCCCATATTATTGTTGTTGTGACAGTCTACATGCGGATTTTAAGTGAAAAGGTGACTTACTGATTCAATCTGTTAGCCCTTATCTATCTGAGATTCAGAAAGCTCTGGGCAAAAGGAGTACAATTTTCACTATTTTTAACCTTTCCATGCTTCTTTTGTAAACTTTTCCACATACTTTTTGAAAATGCTGTAAAAAATGAAGGTGTCAGATCTTGTACCAAATGACAGGAAATTCCAATGAGATTTTGATTCCTTGTCAGTTGATATGTCTGGAATTAATTTACATGGGGTTTTAATTGATTGGTTTTGCAACATAGCCTACATTTGATTGCTCCACAACATGTCATCCATTTAGCTCATATTGTCAATACTGACTGATACCCGATCTAAAAGCTTTGATGCAACACTTTTTCTTGCATTACTTAGAAATTTCAAGACTTGAATTTTATAACCTTACATCTGGGGAGGCGGTATAACTATATAAATGGAGGACTGTATGTTCAGAATATCTTAACTATCAAATTATCTAAATTATACATTGATCCAGAATTTACATTATGTCTTAAAAACTCAGGGAAGAACTTGCTAGATCAGACTAAGGTCCACTTAATTTATATCATTTCTAAGAACCTAAACAAGCACCCAAATTCAAACAATTCACACAGCTAACCCTAACACTAACCCTAATTTGATTTTTCACCAATGGGATTTTCCCATTTATTTTGCGAGGAAATGTACATAAGACTGGCTGAAACGTGATGCACCCCCCTAACTATTCCTAGGGGCTGGCAATCCATTGTCATTGTCCATTTTGCTCTACAAATTCATGGAGAGCTAACCCTAACCCTAATCCTAATTTAATTTTTCGCCAATGGGATTTTCCCATGTATTTTGCCAGGAAATGTACACAAGACCGGCTGAAACGTTAAACACCATCCTAACTATTCCTGGGGGCTCTGAATCCAATGGCTTTGTCTATTTTGCTCTACAAATTCATGGAGAGCTAACCCTAACACTAACTCTAACCTTAATTTGATTTTTGACCAATGGGATTTTCCCATATATTTTGCCAGGAAATGTACACAAGACCAGCCGAAACGTTAAACACCATCCTAACCATGCCTAGGGGATCGGAATCCATTGGTGTTGTCCATTTTGCTCTATGAATTCATGGAGAGCTAACCCTAACCTTAACCCTAATTTGTTTTTTCGCCAATGGGATTTTCCCATGTATTATGCCAGGAAATGTACATAAAACCGGCTGAAACGTTAAGCACCCTCCTAACCATTGCTAGGGGCTCGGAATCCATTGATGTTGTCGATTTTGCACTACAAATTCATGGAGAGCTAACCCTAACCCTATCCCTAATTTGTTTTTTCGCCAATGGGATTTTCCCATGTATTTTGCAGGAAATGTACATAAGACCGACTGAAAAGGTATACACCCTCCTAACCATTCCTAGTGGCTCGGAATCCATTGGTGTTGTCCATTGTGTTCTACAAATTCTTGAAGAATTACCTCTATTTCAATTGTGAAATTTAATTTTTTTTTACTACCGGTTCTGTGGGTGTGGCTGGGTGGGCATGTCTGGTTGGCAAGTTTCTGTATGTATGGCAATAAAGATTAAGCTAGGAATAATACCAGAATGTTTTTTTTTCCTTCCTTCCTTCCTTCCTTCCTTCCTTCCAGGATTAACTTTGTAAAGTGGAAAAAAACAAAAGGAGATTTCTTCTAATAACCAATTCTCCTAACTGCTGAGAAAATTTCCTACCAGTTACAGTGAACCTGCTAGAACCTGCTGAATTTCACCTCTGGTTTACTGCTATATTTTAAAGAAATCCATTTACCTGCCTTGAATATACAGTAAGAGACATTTATTTTAATGGTAAGACAGGGTAACAGAGCTGAAAAATATGTTGGATAGGAAGCTGATGAAATAGGCAGCCTATCAATTTTTTTAAAAGCAAAAGTAACAATAATAAAAATAATGAATTCTATTCATTGCTGGAAATTTCAAAACATGAGAATTGAATATATTATATCCATATCTATACCCATTCCTTGGATGTTTCTTGATAAATAAGCAGAAATTTGTCCTCAGACTTGACTAAGAACATTTTAGCCTAAACTGGATGAAATGTTGGATATTGTAGAACAATGACATCACAAGCCTGCTCCCAAATGTCTTTATTCATGGCTGCATACAGATATGAAGTCCACATCTCAGCTATAAAGAACTATAAAGTTAGGACAAGATGGAAGAAAAGAGTAATTTGTGGATTTATAATGAAGGATGGCAGCAGATGTATGTGCATACATAGGTGCACAATCCTATTTATCTTTTAATGCTGCCCAGGATTGAAAGAATTTATCTTCTCAAAGGGATTTGTTTTGTTCACAGTGGAAATGAGGCAGAGAGACGTAATAGGATATTATAAAACCATAAAATAAAGCAAACATGACAACACAAGCCTGGAAAAAAAATAATTTCCAGCCAGATGTCTGGCCAACTGTCCAGACATTGGTAACAATTCCTGCAACTGTTTCACAATTGTTGGTATTTTAGCTCTCCCTTCCTGCATTGCAAGGTGAAAATAGGGAGTTTTTGTGTCACTCCAAGTTACCATTTGCTTGCCTCTCCCCTTTCTTTATTCAGAGGGCACATATTTTGGATCTGTTTCCTCAAGAATTTGCTGCAGACAAAAAACAAGTTATTCTCATTGGGGTAGATCATTATCTCAAAATCCAGGATAAGATTTTTGCCAGTAGAGATTATTGTGAGGTTGTCATTGGAACCTTGTAGTGAGATCATCAATTGTTTTCACCTGCATGTTTTCTGCCATCCTCCTTTAATTTGTTAGAAAAGAATTGCTTTCAGGGAGGATGACGCAATATTTCAGCAGTTTTCTTGAGCAGAGAGCTGAGTTGTTGCTCTTGCTTTAATAAGAAAGAAACTCAGGTATGCACAATAATGTACCTCTATGAAGTCTTGTCTCTCATTGTGCATCTCCAGTAGTTTATAGTTTTTTATGTCTAAGCTAACCCCACTTATGGGCAGATGGGATGGCCACAGAATGTCAGGAAAAAGAAAAGTAAACATCGAAATTGTCTGCCAACTCATAAGAATAAACTAAGAACAAAACATTACTGCATAGTTTCTAAAGCAGTCTGTAAATGAGGAAAAAATGATGATGGGAAGCGAAGGGCAAAATAAATTATGTAAAGTGCATGTTTGTTTGAAAACTCAGTATTTTGTGAGTTACAGCTTGGTTCATCAGATACATCTGATGAAATGAGCCTTAGTTCATGGATGTTTATGCCTTTTAATAACATTTGTTAGTTGGAAAAGGAGCTGCCAATCTTCCTCTGTTTTTTTTTTTAATATTCCAATAAATATTCTGCTCCTGCCTCTGTGATTGAGTATAAGACTCTGCAAGAACTCCCATCTCAAGCTAGTCTTTGTGCATGTTTTCATTTCATAAATATTTAATGAGTTCAATTTTCCAAATAATAATCTCCTCATGAAATAAAACTTAAATTTTCTCTCCCTTGGTTCTTGGTTCTAAAAAATATACATCCTCACTTTGGTCTTTTTCCTAATAGATCTAATCAATTAAATATTTGAAGTTGAGAAAGAAATTGAGGAGAAAATAAGATTGGTTTAAATCTATTCTTAAGAATGCTCCTTATAGTAGGTTTCTTAAATAAATAATAATATTTAAGTATCATCCGTACTGCATACTTACTTTGCATATTTTTCTTGAAGATGATGCAACATCAGAGAACATATTTCAAGTAAAAAAATCTTCCAATAAGAGAAAAATGACACAGATTTTCTGGCTTTTGAGCATGGAGTTATCCGATGCCAGAGAAACATTTATTGTGATCTTCTATTTGCAGCTGTTGAAAAATATGTATTTTGAATTACTTTCCACATTTTAATGTGTCAGTTTTTTCTATTCAGTGGGGAAAGGTCATTGCTCTTCATTTTAAATATTGTCAGTTTATGTGTAAACAGAAATGATAGATGACAGCCTGTGAAAAATGCCATTGGCCTCCAAGATTTGAGAGCATCACTGACTGACATCTGATGAACTAAAGGCCAAAGGCCAAAGACCATGCTGGTTTGAAGTTGTGGGAGATGAAGATTAACATACCAGCAAGAGAACAAGTTGGAGAAAGAAAGCATATATTTATCATAATGCTTGAGGTTTATTTTCCATAAAGAATTCAAAACAATCAACATCAATAACTACTAAGATACTATGAACTGATGTAAAAAATATATTAGAACACCATATGATTCCAGACTGTAGTTAATAGTCTATAACCTGATTCAAAAGCAGACCACTTCTAGCAAAAGAAGTATTTGTACTGTAGTTACAGTACATTTATATATGCTTATATATGCTATATGACTTATATCCTAATGCCCCATCCAATGTGGGACTATCATTTTCCATTCTAATTTGGAGCTCTTAAAGAATATGGATCTTTTCAGCTAGTATCATCTAGAATTGTTTTATGTATATGCATCACTCATGATGCAAAGCATACATAGCCTCAGTGGTGCAGTGTTTAGAGTGCAGTACTGCAGTATAGCAGTACTTCTGCTGTCTGCCAGTTCAAATCCCACCAGGCTCAAGGCTGACTCAGCCTTCCATCCTTCCAAGGTGGGAAAAATGAGGACTCAGATTGTTTGGGGCAATATGCTGACTCTGTAAAACTGCTTAGAGAGGACTGGAAAGCACTGTAAAGAGGTATATAAGTCTAAGTGCTATTGCTATATAGTAATTGTAATCTATATATGTCAATAAATGAGTTTCATTTCAATAACAATTAGCAGGTATAAAAAAATACTAAAAAATACTTAAAAGACATTAAGCTCACAATGTCTTACCATCCAGTTTGTCTATAGAGATTGTCAGCCATCCAGGTCATGGTTTTCCCAAAGGTGCTTTTTCAAAAGGGAACAGGACTTCATTTTTGCTTGAAGATGTTTCACTTCTCATCAAAGAAGCTTCTTCACCTCCAACAGCATCCCCAAGAAGTATTATATTTGTGAGGTTTTGTTACCTTGGAGGAAGTCAAATGGCTGCAGGGATTCAAAACAAAGAGAATAAAATAAGGACTGGCAAGTGTGTTTAGCAAATTTCACGCTCACATAATTTGCTGCCAACTCAACACTACGTGGATAGTAGCAAGTGGTGGGAAAGACCTCTGCCAACACATAAATTTGTGCCCTGTGAGCTGAGGTGAAGGAAGCTTCCTGGAAGACAATGGACAGCCAAACACTACTTAATTCTAAAGAAATTCTATCTAAGTGTATTACTGTTATGAGAATTACTACTGCTTCTTTATTGCAAGCATTTATATGGCTGCCCAATTCAAGCAGCATGATTCCAGGTGACATACAACAAAGCAAGCAATGTAAGAAGTTATCTGTAGAGGTGCTTAGAAAGCTTGTGTTCTTATAAACATTATGCAGAGGCTACACAGCCCAGCTTGGGACTTGATTCAGAGTTTTGGAAATGGTCTGTACAGTCTAGTCATTCAGAAAGAAATCCATCTTAAGTTACTGCAGCTCCGTTTCACCATAATATACTATGGGGGGGGGGAACCACACAGCTGCATCCTTTTTAATTTTTACCAAAATGGGATGAAATTTGCTGGCAAACTATAATTTTGTAAGTGGCAAGATGCTAATTTGCACGTATGCTGGGGTGAGGATGGCAAAGCAGCGCTCTTTTAAACTTGAGTTATTTTTTCTAAAAAAAGGCCTCAAAATGTATTGCTTTTGGAAAGCATACTTCCAGCAACAGAGGCCCCCATGACAAATTTCAGATAGATTGAAGAGCATTTGTATAGAGAAAAGATGAAAAGGAAAGAACAGAGGAAAGAATACTGAATGTGTATATGATATGGGGGCGTAGGGGGACAGAACTGTTCGGAAATTAACTTTGTAGCTGTCTGTGCTGACAAAAACCCTTTAGTCCTTGTGCCCCAGGCTTTGCAAATGAAGCCAATAAAAATATCTGAGACATGAGCAAGGAGGAAGGGTGTTTGTTTTTTGGGATATTGCCTCTGAAGCAGTACTCAGATGTGAGGATACTTTGGAGATACCAATGCAGAAATACCGTGGTGGTGGGGTTGTTTTTTTTTTGTTGTTTTTTTTTAAGGGGAAAAAGTTGAAAGGAAAAAATGCTGGAATGGGAAAAATCCATTGATTTACAGCAGAGTCTCACCAGGGAAAAGCAAGTCATACAAATCTTCAATCTCCAAACTTAGTTTATTAATCTGACTAGGCTGTCATTTTTGCAACATGTTCAACTTTATTTTGTACAGTTCTGCTTGTGTCGGGATCTAGTGAAAACCAAAAGACTGGAATTCCATCCTGGCTTTAGCCAATGGCTCTCTTCAAATTTGGAAGCAAGCAATGTGCCATTCATAAGAATCCTGCTACTTCAAACAATCCAGCCGGTTCATCATCTAGCTTCTCACAGAGGCACTTCAGATACTTCTGGGAAGTCTGTATGCAAGTCCTCCCCCATGCTATTTCCACTCTGGAAGGTGGTATTCAGAAGAAAACGGTCTTTTGAGTCTGAATTTTCCATACAACTGTTATGACTAATGGCTATTACAGAACTTCTTCCCTAAATCGATCCCATTTTTTTAGGTCGTCTCAACAAATTGCTCTGATTAATGAAGCATTTTTTTAAACTGAATATCATTTCTTTATAGGATTAAAGTTACATTATTATGGAAGGGGAAGATCTCTAGGGACTCCCTCATACATTTATAATTCTATAATCCATTCACATGTCAGAAAATGGAATAATGTATTGTATATATCACTAGAATCATATAACTCCTGGCAGTTTAGAATCCTAAAAATATGACAGACAATGCTACAGTGAAAATTTAACAAGAATTAAATAAATGATAGGTAACTTTACAATATGATGATGCAGATTAGTATTTGACAGTATCAACTCTCAAAAGTCATAGAAAACAACTCCATCTTGACAGGGTTCTTTTTTTTAAGACCACCAAAACTGGTGCCAAAGCTATTACATAAAGTGGGGGTCAGCAAAGCTTGGCTCGCAGTGAATTTCAACATTCTAGACCCATCAAGGGATATATTTATAGATGTGTATAGATGTGTATGCACAACATTAATCAATGGACTTCAGGTGTGTATTTGTATTTTCTCATAGTAATGGATTTGAATCTAGGATACCAAACCCCGCTAAGTATTGCTTTTTAATAGCAATTGAAAAAAATAATCATTGCATTGTTACTGTGGCTCCCTTCATGTTTAAATAATAAAAGGAACTACAAAGGCAAAGTATCAGGCATATTTATGTAACTTTGGTAAATTTATAAAAGTTTTCTGGAAAAGAATTATGAGAATTGCTGGAGGATTTGGTTTTGGCTAGTCTAGATAAAAGAAGGACTGGAGGGGGGACAACATGATAGCAGTATTCCAGTATTTGAGAGACTGCCACAAAGAGGAGGGGATCAATTTATTTTCCAAAGCACCAGAAAGCAGGACAAGAAACAATGGATGGAAACTAATCAAGGAGAGAAGCAATCTGAATGTCATGGTTCTGAGCTATGAACCCAATTGAAATGGGACTCAGAAGCTCTATTCAGGCTTGAAAGATCTTTTATTGAGTACATCATATCAGCACTTAGAAAGGGAAGCTAGCTCTGGGGAATTTCCACACTTCAGAGTAATAAAAAGAAAAGAAGCATCCATCCCCTCAGGTGTCTTGGCTCATGTTAACCAATCAGTCCAGCATTAGCTCCACCTCGGTTTCAGCAGATGTTCGTTGCTGTGATCTTGGTTCACACACTGCATTTGGTCGATGTTTTGTCTAGTGGATTCAGGCACCTCATTCCAGTCCTTTCTAACTTCCCCCTCCCCACAAGAGTGGCAACTAAGAAACGAACCAGAAAGAAATATGGCTTCTGCCTAAGTAGTTTTGAAATTGACACTGGAATTGAGGAGAAGCTTCCTAACAGTGAGGACAATTAACCAGTAGAACAGCTTGCCTTCAGAAGTTGTGGTTGCTTCATCACTGGAGGTTTTTAAGAAGAGACTGGACAGTCACTTGTCTGAAATGGTACAGGATCTCCTGCTTGAGCAAGGGGCTGGACTAGAAGACCTCCAAGGTCCTTTCTGTTGTGTGGGTGGAAGATTGAGTAGAAACAGACCAACAGTAAAGCAACAAGACTTTATTGAATCTCTGATCAACTAACAATGGCTGCAGGTAGGCAGATTCCTTTTATAGGGAAAAGCTGCCTGCCTGACAGCCAATTAAATCAGGGTGCTTTCCCATGCTGGGAAAGCATTAGATCATTCAACAGTTCTGCACAAGCGCGGATATAGCACCCCTCCCCACCCCAGTCTGAGTGAGTAATGCTGCACGCATAGTCATTTAGATAGGCCGGCCTCTTACGCTCCCTCTCTAATTTGCACATGCCCAAGTTATTTCTTGCTGCAACTTTGAAGGGAGTGGTCGCCTCTGGAACTCTCTCTGGTCCGGACTCTTCCTGCAGCTGATGGGCCTCTGCAGTGGGCATGGCCTCTGGTCTTTGGATGATGGCCCCAGGTAGGAAGCTTGGTGTTTTATTATTTTCTTCGCCTTCGCTCGCTTCTCGCTCTGTTGACCTGTCTCTGGAGCTTGCTGGCTGCTTGTCATCTGTGTCTGGCCACCTCTTCCCCCCTTGGTCTTCGCTGTTGTCTAGTAGTCTGCTGCATAGCTGATTGATGTGTCACCGCCACTCTCTGCCATCTTCGAGGACAACGACGTACAATCTAGGACCTAAGGTTTTTGTTATTGTGCCTGACAGCCGCAGTGGGTTGCCTGTGTAGTTCCTGGCGAACACCGCATCATTTATCTTTAGAGTTCTGGGGTTTATTTCAGGTGTTTTGTTGTTGTGGCTTTCCAGATGGTCCAGGTGTAGTCTGTCTAGCCCGATACGGAGTCTCTGGCCCATTAAAAGTTCTGCTGTCTGTCTGCCGCCAATGCGGGGATCGTGTGTTGTGACAACAGGAATTTATTTATTTTAGTTTGTAAGTCGCCCAGTCCCATTTTCTTAAGTGCCTTTTTGGTCTTGCGGATGGACCATTCCACAGATCCATTTGAAGCTGGATGGAAGGGCGCTGATAGGGCATGTCAGATGCCCTGGCTGGCCAAGTACTTTTAGAACTGGGCTGCTGTGAATTGCGGCCTGTTGTCGGATGCAATTACGTCCAGGAGACCATGCGTGGAGAATAGCTTGTCCAGGGCCGCTATGACTGCCTCTGTTGAGGTGTTGGACATTTTTTGGACCTCAATCCACTTAGAATACGTGTCTGTTGTTATTAGCAACATGTGGCCCTGGACAGGTCTGGCAAAGTCTATGTGTAGCCGTGAGCAAGGTTTCTTGGGGTTTTCCCATTGGGTGGCAGTTGCTGTTGGTGGGGCTGGGCAGGAGGCTTGGCATGGCTGGCACTGTTTGACCCATCTTTCAATATCCTGGTCTATCTCTGGCCACCAAACATAGCTCCGCATGAGCTCCTTCATTCTGATGATCCCGGGGTGGCCCTTGTGTAGTAGTTTTTTAATGTGGTGGTGTTGGTTCTGGGGAATTATGATTCTGTTCCCCCAGAATAGGCAGCCTCTTTGTGTGGAGATTTCATGCTGCCTATTGTAGAATTTTTTAAATTCAGCACCGTGCAGCTTGTCCAGCCAGCCCTGGTAGACCCATCTATGGATTACCAATAGTGTTTTATCAGCTTTTGTTCCTCTAGCGATGTCTGCGGCTGTCAGTGGGCTGTCCAGCAAGCATTAGATCATCAGCACTTTTGAAGCAGGTGCAGGGTATCGAATGCATGTCTTCAGGGGGCATCTGCTAAGGGCATTGGCATGTACTATGGCTGTCCTGGATCTGTGTAAAAGTTCATAATTAAACGCGGCCAAGAACTCGGTCCATCTAGACATTCACAGTGACAGGACTTGTGGTGTTTGTCTGTCACCCGCGATAATGCCTAAAAGGGGTTTGTGGTCTGTTATTAGCTGGAATCTTCATCTGTAAAGGTACTCATGAAAACGCTTGATTCCTACTACTGCTGCCAGTGCCTCTTTGTCTAACTGGCTGTAATTCCGCTCTTCCAGCGACATCGTCCTGGAGAATAAGGCAATTGGGGCTTCTCTGTCATTGGGGAGTTTGTAGCTCAGGACTGCCCCCACACCAAAGGATGAAGCATCGCAAGTGAGGGTTAGTGGTAGCTGCTCATTGTACTGGACAAGCAGGCTCCTAGAGGATATCAGTCTTTTAACTCCCTCAAATGCTGTGCTTTCTTTCTTGCCCCAGATTCATGGTGCCCCTTTGTCAAGTAAGCAGTGTAGGGGCTCAACTATGGTAGCCTTTTGGTTTAGGAAAATGCTGTAAAAGTTTAAAAGTCCTAAGAAGGCTTGCAGCTCCATTTTATGGTTGGGTGGGTGCTTGTTTGATGGCTCTCACTTTCTCTGCTGTGGGATGAATTCCTTCAGTATCGATCAGGTATCCCAGGAACTCTACTTTGGTTACTGCTAGGTGGCACTTGTCCTTTTTTACTTTCAATCCAGCTTCTAGGAATCTCTGAAGGACTGATCTTAGCCTTGCGATGAGTTCTTCCTGGTGTTTGGCCATGATTAGGATGTCATCAAAGTAGGGAATTACTCCTGGGATGCCCTGTAAGAGACGCTCCACGAGAGACTGGAATATTCCCGGTGCCATGCTGACCCCAAATTGTAAACGGTTGCACTTAAAGGCACCGCAATGTGTTACAATTGTCTGCGCCTCTGCTGTTTTGGGGTCTACAGGCAATTGCTGGTATGCCTGGGCCAAGTCTAGTTTTGCAAAAAAATTTCCTTGCCCCAGGGAGTGAAGGAGATGTTGCATGACTGGAACTGGATATGCATGATTTTGTAAGGCTTTATTTATTGTGCACTTATAGTCAGCGCACAGCCTGACCAAGCCATCCGGCTTGATGGGGGTCACTATGGGTGTTTCCCACAGGGCATGATCTACTGGTTCCAGTATCCCCTGTTTAACTAGCTTGGCTATTTGTTCATCCACCTTTGGCTTGAGCATGAAGGGGACTCTGCACAGCTTCATATGGAGAGGTGCCATCCCGGGGTCTAAGCTTAATGTTATGGGGGTCCCCTTGTACCTTCCAAGCTGGCCGTTGAAAACCTCAGCAAATTCCTCTACTAGCTGGCTCATCCCATCATCCTGAATGCTGTGGATGACTCCGGTCATGTCCATTCCCAGGGCATCAAACCAGTCGAGTCCTAGTAGGCTGGGGAGGTTTCCATGTACTATGATGAGGGGAAGTTTCCCTTGGAAGTCCAGGTATTTCACAGGGACATTTTCCCATCCGGTGATGGGAATTGTGTTCCCTTGGTAGTCTTTCAATATGGTCTGGCACTTTCTTAGGTTCTTTTTGGCAATGTGCGGTAGCAGGTCTTTTATTTTGTTCCATGCCATTATGGTGATGGCTGAGTCTGTGTCCAATTCCATGTCGCATTGTTTGTTGTTGATTGTTACTGTGACCTTGATTTTGGGTCTCCTAGGCTTCAGTTGTGGCTCTTTTCCCCTCGTGGTCCAATTGGTCCATGCTTTAATGGTAAAGCATCCTTCTTCTGGTGCCCTCTGTCTGGGTTGTGGCTTTCTCGTTGTGTTGGGTCTCGGATCCTGAAAGTAATTGTTTGGTGGCCCTTGGAGGTTGGCTTTGCATACTCTTGCAAGATGCCCTTTCTTGTTGCACCTCCTACAGGTGGCACTCAGGTAGTGGCATTGTTGCTGGCATGGTTGCACATGGTGTTGCAACCCTCGGTGGCCATCTTGGGTCCCCTTGTGGGTTTTACGAGGTGGGCCTCGCCATCATCTGTGGAGTCTGACCCGTCATTGTCCTTGCAGGTCGCCTGGTGGATGGTGGTTGGTTTTCTTGGGTCTTGTGGCTTATAAGCGGCTTCTGCAGCGGTGGCTTCCTCAATGGCATTTTGCAGGGTGAGCGTGTTCCATGCCATCAGTTGCCTCTTAAGTTTGTCATCCCTCAGCCCCAAGACTAGCTTGTCCCTGAGGGTCTGATCAAGGTCTGCGAAGTCGCAGTGTATTGCTGCTCTCTGCAGGGCTGTGAGGAAGTCGCAAACGGATTCGCCTTCCTCCTGGTTGTGCTCGTAGAATGCCCCCCGGCGGGACAATTCTGATGGTTGGGGCACATAGTGGTTTTGTAGCTTGGTCATCAGGGTTGACCAGGATACCTCCTTTAGTGTCTGGGGTGCCACAAAGGCAATCGCCATGGCGAAGACTTTGGATCCACAATAGTTTAAGAAGACCAATTGCTTCTTCCTTTCTGGCAGGTCTTCGAGGTTGCTTCCATCGAGGAAAAACTTGAACCTGTCTAGGAACGCACCCCACATTTCCTTCTTGGGGTTGTAGAGGGTGAACACTAAACCTGGAGCTGATGAAGCCATTCTGTTCGTTTGCGGGGGTTTTTTCCTTTCCTGGTTAGTGATTCCGTCCGATCTGTTTCTAAAATTCCACCTTCATCACCAGTGTTGTGTGGGTGGAAGAATGAGTAGAAACAGACCAACAGTAAAGCAACAAGTCTTTATTGAAGCTCTGATCAACTAACAATGGCTTCAGGCAGGCAGATCCCTTTTATAGGGAAAAGCTGCCTGCCTGACAGCCAATTAAATCAGGGTGCTTTCCCATGCTGGGAAAGCATTAGATCATTCAACAGTTATGCACATGCATGGATACAGCACTTTCCAGCTCTATTTTGATTCTGATTTTGATATGAAGAATACTCTTTCAGTAAACTTCATTAGTCTTCCTATGGACATTTAGGATCCACACAGCCACTCCTACCATTTTTTAAGTTGGAAAGAAAGTAGATTGTTGTGAAGTGCACAGTTGAGTGTCACTGTACTAAAAAATGAGGCTCAACAGTGTTGCTTTCCTTTCAGATTTTATTGTAGAATACACCTCCCACTGAATTTTAATTCCTCAATTATGTATAAATGAAGGATATTCTCATATATTCTAACCAAAGAATATATAATAGTTTGCCTGCATGACATTTTTAATTTCTTTAGAGCAAGGGTCTCCAACCCCCGGGCCATGGCCCATTACCAGGTCTTGAGCTGTTCGGAACCAGGCCATGGAAGTGAAAGATGAGCGCACACGTGTGCATCCTAACTTATGTGAGCAGTGGGTGAGCGTATGTGCAGGTGCTCCATTTGCAGGAATGGCAGGCATACTTAACTGCTACTCATGCAGCACTATCCCTTCTCCCTCCCCATCCCCACCCCGGGCCAGGCCACAAAGCCAGAAAGGTTGGAGAACTCTGCTTTAGAGCATCCTTCTTTACATTCTACTCACATTAGAAATGTATTAGAGCACCTAAGCAAAGACTGGCTTTATGCTAGTTTGGAAATGTGTGAGTTTAAACTTCCTGTTTAGATTATTTGGCTTACTGGATCTCTAGAGAATAGACAGCAGGCACCTAGAAATGTTTAAAATGTCCAGCATTTTAGGAGCTTTGCCAACTTTTACAGGCACTCCATTTCTGATTTTGCTAAGCACATGTAATCACTCTCTTAACTTTTGGAAAAGGACACCAACTTACACTGTCTATTCAAGAACAAGCACCTTTATAGTATTGCAGGACTGGATAATTTCATATAAAAGGAATTATATCTTTGATTCTAGGAAATGCCATTAAATCCTTCTTGTGAATTTCCTAGGAATGGCTAGTATTGGATTGGATTGGATATGTCTTTAATTTGATTTTTTAAAACTTTTTCTGGAGAATAATCATGCTTTTCAAGTATTTAACTCTACTGGTTGCATACGTTGGCCTTGTCATAACTTTGTTTTGTTCTACCTTCATAGTTAAAATGAGAGGTTTCCGTTCTTCTTTCCTCACAGCTGGAGCTTCATAACTATTTGTAGTAACCACCAGGGGTCAAGCTTGCACATTTGGTATCAATTGTCTTTTACTTATTTCCAAAGAATTAGCTGTCTTCTGCCCTTCCTCCTTTCTTGTTATTAATGTTTATAAAACTACAGTTTGGTCAATAACAGCTTCTATTTCTAACATATGGTAAACAGGAGCATTATTATCAAGAACCCATTATAAAGAGGATATTGTCTGTATAAATGTGAACAATGTTCTCTGCATATTCTGCTTTTTCTGGCATTTGCCTATTAAAATAATTTGTGTGTGCATTTCTTTTAAGCATTATTACATTATTACATTAAATAGGTGGTTAGTTGTGGAACATTTTATAGCACAAGTTGCTTGTACTTAACTTGGAAAGGGATATAGGACTTACTCATATATTGTGGGCTCCGGGTAAACATAGCACAGCTGTATTCGTACTTTTTCCTGATCACCAATTTTTGTATGGAAAAGCTGCTTTATATGAAGGGATATTACTAAATATTATTATTCAGACATAAGGGAACCAATTTCCTGTTTTTTTCAAAAAAGAAAGAAAAAGTTATCACTCAAAGACACAAAAAGACAAAGATCCAAATTTATAAAACTGCATAATCTACTTTATGTGTACACTGCATATTTATACTTTAAATAAAAAATATATATATAACTCCCCACAGTGGAGAAGACTGAACAATGATGATTTCACCTGCCTGTTCACTCAGCTATTGAAATGCTAGTAAATAATGAGCAAAATCTCATTAATTCCTTTATTTAAAAAAACTGCACTGGCTTCTGACATGTTTCCAGATACATTTCAAAGTGATAGTGATGACTTTGAGTACTGGGAACCTTCCTATGTATGAAATATCACCTTCAGGGGCCCTTTAGTATGCCCTCAGAATGCCCAAGATCCATTTAGAGGTGTGGAATTGCAGTGATTAGGCCTAGGCTTTGGAATTGCTTTTGAAGGCTTAATCGCATTTTCTTATATCCAATTTTCTGGAAAGTGATAAAGATATCCCTTTTAGAAAGGCTTCCAAAGATTCTTGATCCTTATTACCTGATGTTGTATATTTTAAAATGTTTCTGGTTCAGCTTTGTTGTATTTTATATCTTTATGTTCTAAAATAATATTTGTAATGTTACTTGTGGTGGAACTTAAGTAGAATATAAATGTTTTTCTACAGTGAATGCCTCTGAAGCAAGAAATACCCAAGAGCTATGATAGTGGTTAGAATGCAGTATTGCAGGCTATCACTGCCGACTGCCAGCAGTTCAGTCCTGACTGGCTCAAGGTTGACTCAGTGTTCCATCTTTCTGAGGTCAGTAAAATGAGAAGCCAGATTATTAGGTGCAATATGCTGACTCCGTAAATTGCTTAGAGGGGTTTTTAAAGTGCTATGAAGTGGTATAAGTGTAAGTGCTATTGTTTTTGCTAAGTCTGCCTGAGTGAAGAATTTAAACATTAAGTGATTTGATTCTGCTTTCTAAGATTCTGTACATACAACATACAACTTCACCTGGTCTTTATGGCAAAAATGCTTCAGGCGATGGGTGTTTTAGTTCATGCTGGCATTAAGATGAAATTGAGGAAAGTAGAAGGCAAAGATGAAGATGAAAACTAGAACTACAACTTAAATGGCTGTAGAATACTGAATGAAATTTTCCTAAAAGTGTGACAGCAAAGAAAAGAAATTGGATTATTTAAATTGAGGAGCTAAAATCCTTGTGAAATCCATCATTTTACAAAAAGAGGTGCTATACTCGGCTCCTTTCTTTTGCATGCACAATGTATCTCCTCCATGTTGTATTTAGTTACAAGCAACTACAGCAGTTTGGACTGAATCTAAGTAGAATAGTAAGACTCTTAATTTTTTTCTTCAAAAATTTATAGACCAGAAAGTAAAAATGAAGACTTCAATTAACTTTCACTCAAAGTTTTACCGCAGGCAGCTACAGTACAGGTATTTCAAGTAATTAAAGAGACAGCTTCTGTGATTGCTTCCAACATACTTTTTTTTTTTTCAATCTGACAAGTCTCCAGTGCAAAGCAACTGGGCATCATTATAAACTTTCTCACTGATCCTGCACCTTCTGCGCCTATAAGGAAAACTGTGATTTAGAGAATCAAAGCTCCATTCTTAATATGTTCCTGTTGAGAGCCATTAAAGAATATACAGAAAACAAAAGACACTTGCCAACATCCCTAGGGCTCAGGATTAACCTTGAAGGTACTTTTATCCTGACATTTGTTTGATTCATTTTGTACTTTAAAAGACACAAGCAATAATTTTATTATTATTTTTTATTTTTTTCCAGAAAGTAACTGTCATCAGCATAACTTTAATGTTTTAGAACAGAATAGAATAGAATTTTTATTGGCCAAATGTGATTGGACACACAAGGAATTTGTCTTCGATATGTATGCTCTCAGTGTACATTAACGGAAACGGTGCATTCATCAGGAATCATAAGATACAACACTTAATGATAGTCATGGGGTAATAAGCAATCAAATCATACTAGGAGACAATAATCAATATAAATCGTAAGGATACAAGCAACAAGTTTGTATCTTTTAGAAGATTTATGTGAGTTTGTGTATGAATACAAGTAGAAATATTTCTAAAAATGCTTTGGTTATGCATTGGTGGTATTTAAAATCATTTTAAAATTGGTTGCCTGTTACAAAATGAATAGTCACCCAGAATCACTGGTTTGAGATTGGTGACTGTACTAAATACATACATACATACATACATACATACATATTTCAGTATCACTGATGGCAATGGAGAGCCACAATTGTATAATGGTTAGAGAACAGGATGTAGTTCAGAATCTAATTTCATTTAGTCATGAGGCAAATTAACTTTACTTGATCCAACTGCTTCCTTCCAGCCTTATAGAGATATAATGGAAGGGAGAAATGTAAGAAGATACAATATTTCAGGAATGTCCAGACTTTGATCAAATCACCTCACTGAAACAGCTCTGTGAATTACAGTGGAGAATCTACTTCAAATGAATAAATTGAATCAGCAGCGAACTAAATCAGCAAATCACTTGGCAGGTCCTATATATTTTATCCTAATTATGAATTTGTTTCAAACAGCATAGAATATTGCTCATGAAGAAGCTAGAGACATATATTGATTATGAAGTTGTTACAGGCAGCATACAAGATTGCAATTCTACTTCCATCTTTACTAAAAGCTGTGTGGAACAGAGTGGTAAAGTGGGTTTTTTGACTTTGATAGAAGTGATCAACTGAAGGTTTTCATTGTATATACAATATTCCCCTACTCCGAAAAGTAGATCAATCTAACAAGATCTTCAAAGAATCAATAAAGGTAGTTCTCAACTTATCTCTATTTGTTAACAATGGTCTGGAATTATGACAGCCATCAAAAGTGTGGTTACCGTCCATTTGTTGTTGCACCGTTACCACTCCCATGGTCATATGATAGCAATTGTATGCTATCATAAGAGCTTTGGTGGTGCAGTGGTTAGAGTGCAGTACTGCAGTATAGCAATACTTCTGCTGTCTGCCGGTTCAAATCCCACCAGGCTCAAGGTTGACTCAGCCTTCCATCCTTCTGAGGTGGGAAAATGAGGACTCAGATTGTTTGGGGCAATATGCTGACTCTGTAAAACCACCTAGAGAGGGATGGAAAGCACTATAAAGTGGTATATAAGTCTAAGTGCTATTGCTATTATTAATCTGGGTGTTTGGTAAATTTGTCCACACTTATAATCAATTGTCAAGGGCCCATGATCATGTGGTCAGGATTTGTAATTTAGTAGTAATAATAAGTAGTAGTAGTAATATATTACTATAAGTAATAATAGCAATAGTATTAATAATTATACTAGAAATAATTTAGCAATAGTAGTAATTTTAATATTATTTGTTGAGTATTAGTAAAGTATTGATCATACTTACTAGTGATTGATAATACTGATATTTGATAATAATGACTAAGCTTATAAGCTCATTTTTAATTGTTTTAAAGAACAGGAGGTAGAAAAGCAATAAATGCCATTTTCTCTGGACCAGCCTCTTGCTGTGTGGCATTTTATCTCATTGAGGCAGCCTAGATTTTTGCCAGCAAGTCACAGTTTTGACACGTCCAAGGAACAGTTCCATTTATTCATGAATGGAACATATTTTCTTGATCTTGTCCCTGAGAAATTCTTTTGACAACATCTTCAATTTGTGTGAGTTTTATGTTATCTAATGTGAGTTATAATGTTAAAGCATGTTTTCCTTTTAAGCCAACCAGTGGCACTTTCCAGGTATATTGAACATGACATTCTTTATTATGCAAACAACTTATACAGACAGAATCAGCTCAGCAACTATGGGCCTCTTTAAGTTGTGAACCACTCTCTTCTGTTCTCTGTGCAGTCTCCTTCTCCTGGCTCTCCCACAAGCCCAACTTTTAGGAGACATTTCAGAGTGATGTCAAATTTTGAAAAAAAAAAACCCACATTCTGCTGCTATCATGGAAAATAGGAGAGCAGAACTTTGTTAAACCTAGCACCTATACAACATTTGCTGAACAGCTGCCATGGCTCTCTTGTCAGCATGGCTTTGGAATTCTACAAGTTTGTTTAGTGGGCTTCTGGAAATATGGAGTTTTGAAAGAAAGGTTGAGAATAGCAGTAAGGAGGAAACTAAGGTCTAGACCTTTATCAGAACAGCTAACTTCCATTGAACAACTGAGATAGCCCTCCAGAGATAGCAATGAGACAGATGCTTTCCTACTTTACTTGAAATATTGCCAGTGATGACAGAATCCTCCCTATGGGCCAAACTCACTGAACAGCCATGCCAACCATCCTCTCACATCTTAAAACAGTGATCAGAGGCAGCAAAATACATCATTCTAAAAGAATGACCAAAATTAACATTCTTCAATATCATTTCAAGTTAAGCCTTTCAAAGAAGCATGAAGAAAATTCAAGAGTTTCTAAAGCAATTACTGAAATTTTATTTTCCACATCTGTTCAGCACCATTTAAGCTTTTCATTGGATAATTTGTATAATGGTCTGCATAACTCCTTCCTCCTGCTTCTATCTTAGAAGAGTTTAAGGTAATAGTTCAAAAGTTTATTCTGATGAAACCTTGAAGATAATTCTATTGAATGCTGGCAGAATAGATGTCCTTGAAAGGATATGACATTCCTTCTGTTGTCATTCCATTCTGCCAAAAAATAAAGCTGTTGAAGATATTTTGATGCTTCCCCAATATAGCCCGTGAATGCTTTTTTTAAAAGTGAATCTCAAAACCAGATGATTTTCCCTTAAAACCTAACTTGCAGAATTCAACTGAATTATGCCTTCTTTGAATCTTTCATTCAAATGGAATTAAAAGTTAATTCATACAGGCTTACCATGTATGCTGAGCACCTTAATATAACATAGCAACTAACCTTATTTTTCCTAGATTGTTGTTGTTAGTTGCAAAGTCATGTCTGACCATCGTGATCCCCCTGGACAATGTTCCTCCAGGCCTTCCTGTCCTGTACGATCCCCTGGAGTCCATTTAAGATCACACCAACTGCTTCAGTGACTCCATCCAGCCACCATGTTCTCTGCCATCCCCTTTTTCTTTTGCCCTCAATCGTTCCCAGCATTAGGCTCTTCTCCAGTGAGTCCTTCCTTCTCATTAGGTGGCCAAAGTATTTGAGTTTCATCTTCAGGATCTGGCCTTCTAAAGAGCAGTCAGGGTTGGTCTCCTCCTCTTTTCCAGCACCATAGTTCAAAGACCTCAATTCTTTGGCTCTCAGCATTCCTTATGGTCCAACTTTCACAGCCGTATATTGCAACTGGGAAAACCATAGCTTTGACTACATGCTTTGTGGGCAAGGTGATGTCTCTGCTTTTTAGTATGCTGTCTAGCTTTGCCATGGCTTTCCTCCCCAGGAGCAAGCATCTTTTAATTTCTCGTAGTCCCCATCTGAAGTGGCCCAGGAAAATAAAATATATCATTACCTCCATTTCTTCCCCATCTGTTTGCCATGAATTGAGATGGCTGGGTGCCATGATCTTAGTTTTCTTAATGTTGAGTTTCAAGCCAGGTTTTGCACTCTCCTCCTTCACCCGCATCAAAAGGCTTTTTAGCTCCTCTTCACTTTCTGCCATTAGCATGGTATCATTTGCTTATCTGAGGTTGTTGATATTTCTCCCAGCAATCTTAATTCCAACTTGTGATTCATCTAGCCCCATCTTTCTCATGATGTGCTCTACATGTAAGTTATATAGGCAGTATACAGGCTTGCCAAACTTCTTTCTCAATTTTGAACCAATCTGTGGTTCTGTGTCCAGTTCTCACTGTTGCTTCTTGACCTGCATATAGGTTTCTCAAGAGACAAATAAGATGGTCTGGTACTCTCATCTCTTTTCCTAGACACTCACGAAATTTCTCTCTGAAGTTACTATTTATTTCTCCAATAACTCCAATTTTTTTGTTTCTAATACATGCATTAATTCAGAAGATCTTAAAGATTAATATACAATTAAGACCAGAGATGTTTCTTTAGGGATTGATAGACAAACAATTGGGAAAAAACTTGCAGTAAGACATGATGATGGAAGGAAGAATGGATAGTAAAGTTGATGGAGCAAGCTGAAATGGCGAAATTATATTTTGATTAGAGAAAAGATATTAATTTTAAATACTAATTGAACATTCCTTTTGGACTTTTTGCTTGAAAGAGAAAAAATAAGAATTATGACATATGAATTTGATTGAAAAAAATGGTTGATAATAGAAAAAAATTAAAGTTATGTTGGATACTTAGAGTAACAGTTTAATGTAAATTTATAATTTTATCTATTGTAAAAATAAGTCAAGTAATTTTTTTGTATTTCATTTGGTTTTGCTTTCTGTTTCAGTTTTTATTCTTTTTCTTTCTTCTGCTTTTATTAGTTTTTGTTAATTTTTATCTCTAATTCTTAAAAATATATAGGATCCAATGTTTTTGTTGAAATAAAAAACAAATACCAGTAGAAGAGAATGTTTGTAATTTAGGATTGAACTGTGGAGTTCTTTGTGCTTCCTGAGCTTGGTTTTTTGCTTGAACTGAGCATCCTTGCACTGAAGATGTCTGCTAATGAAACATCTCAAGCAAATTGGACCCCCAGCGGGTTGGACCAAAAGATCCCCAAGGATCCCTTACAACTCTTCCATTCCATTGACTAAACTCAGTGAAGCATCAAGAACTCCATGGAAAAAATAGTGCCATGAGATTGTGATGAAAGTTGTGCCTCTTAGATAATTGCATAATGCATGTTCATGTGAGGTAGAGCTTGCAACGCAACCTCATGATAATAGTTTTATCATCTGTTTTCCTTACCTCCTCCCATGGATATCCATGCTATGGGAACATTGCTGCATAAAAGCAGTCACTGTGGATTTTCATTTAACTTTATGTTCTTTTAATGTCTCCCGTTTGCTGTAATTGTATACATTGTTCCTAAACTAAGCTAGTTCAGTTTCTTGGAGCCAATCCAATTAAGAAGAGCTCAGGCAAGAAAGACCTATAAAATGCAATTTGTCCTACAATCCAAGGACTCTGCTTTGTTGTTTGAATATATAATATTAGACCATATAAACCAGTGCTTACCTAACATGTATAAATTACCCCAAATTGGTTAAAAGTGTTTGGGTAACATGCTAAGCCATTACCCAAGCACAACAGGAACATTTAAGTTGACTTAAAATGTTTTCCCTCCATTAGGGAAAAAAAGATTTTTTGATAAGAGGAAGGAAGGTAAATGTTTGGGAAGCATTGATAGATACCATTGATTCCATTAAAGCAACAGAAATACACACCCTTTGTTCCCTCTCCTGCTTATAATGCAGCAATGAGAATAACAGAAATATAACTACTTAGGCTGGATAGTTGAATGAAACACTGGCATTCTGTGCTAGCTATTCAGTATTTTTCTTTCCCTCTCTAGAGAACCTGGGGAGCCAAAGAGACCCAGGGTTTAAACATCAGCATAACACTGTTCTAATCTTTTTTCTTTCTTGCAGTGTTCAGAAGAGGAGGATCCAACCACATGCTTCTAATAGTGGCCCTGCCTCCATTCCCAAATAAAACAACAGTGTTCCTGATGGTAACTGGGTTTCATTAGCAGAGGGCTGATGATGAGAGAGTGAAACATTCCATATGCAATAAAAAAAGATTCTATCAAAAGGCTTCTGAGGCAAAGGAAGTGATGAGGTAGTGGTAACTTAGGAAAGCTTGAAATTATGCTGCTCTATTTCTGAACAGGCTCCTAGAATGTGCCTATCTGATCACAAATACCAAATTGTTGAAATCATTTTCTGTGTAGAAAAGATAAATGCAGACAAATCTCCTCAGGTATGAATCTTAATTGTGGTGGACAAAACAAAATGGTCTCCTTTCTCAATTTCCAGACAATAACACATCTAAGCCATGTACTCATTCAACAACACAGCAGAACGCTTGGAAGGATGAAAGACTGGTGTCTTCACCAATTTGTGAAACAAGCTCGTTGGCTTTTAACAAATATGGGACAAAGGAAAATTCAGTCAGAGGAACATCCCTTATAATTTTGTTCCATACTAGGGAAACTTAATATATTGAATTTCTATCTGTTAAAGGTGGTTTCTTGTTTGGGAACAGGCAACAACCTAAAGCTAGCCCTCTCCACAGTTCCAAATGGAATTTGTTACAAAAATATGAAGAACAATATTCGTATAATACCATTGATGTACATGTATTCAATGTGCAATTGAGGAGACTAGTTGTATATTCACCTGCCAACATAGTATGCTCAGAGTTGCCTTGCCTTCATGCAGTATATATTTCATTCAACACTGATAGGTAAGCCAATAATTCAGGCTCATTATTATCCAGTTTTTACTCAACTACCTGGCCTGGAAATAGTTCAATAATTCAATAGTCAGACAAGAACTTCTGAGAAATAAATTGTATTGTAGAAAAATAAGCCATTACAAAAGAATGTCATCAACTGCTGAATATCAAATATACTATTTATAATTATCTATTTATAACTATCAGTTTTCAAATAGTTGGCATATTTTTGTGCTAGTCACTTTACATAAAGAGCTAGGTGCTAATCTCTTTTGGATAGGGGATACAATTTCTATTCCTACTTTTTGGTCACTTGGGTACTTTTGATTGTGCTTGAACTAACTTTTATATATACATGTATTATCTGTCTTCTCTCAATAAAATCCATATTTAAGGCAATGAACAAGTGAGTGCTCATGGCAGAACAGCTAACCTCATGGCAGAGAAGACAAGGGGCTGACCATGCCTCCATCACTATTTGAATCCAGATGCACTGAAGACATGTGAAATTAAGACCTTTATTTTTTATGGTTTCTGAATAAAGACATTTCTTTGCAAATAAATTCCAGGTTCTAAGCTTATCTATACTTAAGTGTCAGTTATGTTGCTGCTATTTTGTGCTCATACTAGCTTGATTATATGTTGGTTTACAAAATCCTATTTGGACTGAGATACTTTGGCAACACATTGCAAGATACTCATTCTCAACTGCAGGCTTTTATGTCCCCCTATTGGGCAGGTCTCCTGCTGTGTTTTCCCATCTCTTTCTCCTCCAGAAAA
Source organism: Myanophis thanlyinensis (assembly GCA_017656035.1). NCBI lineage: Eukaryota > Metazoa > Chordata > Lepidosauria > Squamata > Homalopsidae > Myanophis > Myanophis thanlyinensis. The sequence goes on from JAEANM010001137.1 coordinate 28,683, forward strand.
GCAACTGCCAATCACATTTTTCTCCTGTGGGTGGGTCTTCCTGAAAATATATGCTTTGTGTGTATTACATACATATATATAAACACACAGAAACATATATATGTACAGTTAACTCATCAAATGTCCACACATGCAGGCATATAAACTGCTTAAAAAAAGAATCCTTTTGCATCCTTCAAAAAGTTTGGCAGAAATGTGGTAGTTTTTCAACCATGGTTTTACTTTTCTTCTGTACCTAGTAAATGACTTGTTGATTATTGTTTTACCATTTTTCCACACGCCTGAGGTAGAAAGATTTCACACTCAACTAAGTAAAAAAACCCTAATATTTCACCCTTTGAAATAATTGTCCACACATTCTGGTGTGGGAGGACAACCAGGTAGTATAGGCAATCCTTCTTTTGCTATTGGCTCTACACTTGATGAAAGACTTCCCTTACACTTTGCTTAGTTAGACTTTTGTTTCTTTTTTAAATTTAAGGAAGGAAGGAAGGAAGGAGGAGGAAGGGAGGGAAATATGGATACTTTTGCTATGTCATGCTAACAGAAGAAAATTGGTCAATCTGCACTCTAGCAGTTTGATTTGTTGTGCAGTTGTTAAAAATACAGAATCTCTGACAGAAGGGAAAAGAGTGGTGGGTACAAGCACATGAGAAAAAATGTTAACAAAGCACAATTTTAAAATAAGGTTTTGTCCTCCTGTACTTACCAGATAAAATCCAAGTATTTTTTATTTTTATTTACTGAGAAAAGAGATCTTTGCAGTGCAGTCAAGATAAAGTAGGAAATCCCCAACAAAATTATACACATATGACTGCACGGCCACTACCAACTCCATCACCATCATCAAGTTTGCTGATGACACCGTTGTGGTAGGC
>JAEANM010001138.1:0-18766 GCA_017656035.1 Myanophis thanlyinensis
CGTGACGTCCCTACGAACTTGAACGTCAAGCGGCTGGATGGACAGAGACATACAAAACATGGGCAGGGCGAAACTGGAGGAAAGGGGAGGAGGGAAGCTGTGCGCCACGCCAATGGACAGTCATCGGGGGCTGGACATGATCAAGCAGAAGAGTGAGGGGGGAGCCGTAGCAGGGCAAGCCAATGGCCAGTGGTGGGGGGAGAAGAGGGGGTTACCCTCCTAGGCACCAGGCACACGCTGCTGCTCCTCCGGAGGGAGGCGGAGTGGTAAAAGACGCGGGGAGGGAGAGGCGTGCGTAAAGGCGCGCAACAGCCCAGGAGTGACCGCAGAAAAAGGAAAGGCACGCTGGAGGAGCAAGAAGACTTGATACGAAAGAAAGTGTTCTGTAAGCCTTTAAAAAAATCAATTAGAGCCAGGAGGGAAATTTAAAGAGAAGGGAGGGGCGAGTAGAGAGAAAGGGAGAGACCGTAAAATGTAATAAGTCAAATACCACTGCAAATTTGTGCTCTTATCTTCAGAGTTGCTAGCAAATTGCCGCACAATTAAAAAGCAAAGCAGCGGTAACGAACAGACAAAAGTGAGAGCATAACTACCTCACCTTTTAAGAGATGAAAACTTAAAAATTGTTCAACTAGGATCAGGCCCAGAGATTATGCCATTATCCTCCGGACAAGCAATTACCTCGGAAGGAGCAGGTATAAAAACTATGGATAACGTTGATAATATGTCTGCTTATAGCAACAGAGGTACAGTGCCTCGAATCATGGAAGTTCTATTTGATTTAGTCTGGGTTACTATAGCGAAGAATGGAAGTTGGTACATTTTTCTTAAGATTAAAAACGCAAGTAATTCCTAAATGTTCTATGGATTAAGACGGAATAAAGGATCCCGAGGTTTGATAAACAGGTGCTTCTCCCTTTTCCCCGCTTGGGTGGAATCCTCGTTCCGTAAAACAAACTAGTACACAGCCAGAAAAATGTGTAAAGATTCAATTTTATCAATTATTTGAATAGCCCTCGTTGAAGTCAGTGACACTTACTCTTGAGTAAACAGGAGCACACTTGGGTTGTAAGAACGTAATCCATTGTAAATAAATACAACTCCGTTACTAAGCGAATCTAAGGGGAATTATTCATTGGACGCAGTGGAACTTGCTTCCAAAGTGATCGCAGAACTCATTTTGCCATTATGCTTGAGACCCTAGTGGCCCTTTAAAATTAATCTAAGCAATCTTAAGGAGGGTTGTATTAAGCTATTAAACCTGTTGACCATGTCGTTAGAAAAACTGGAACTGGGGTCAAGAGAATGGAAGTTCACCTGTTGTTTTGCAGGGTGGGGGGGCTGCTCCGACGAAACCTAAAAGGTAGCTTTGGAGACGGCGGCAGATCGTTATTATTAAGTTTGGGAAAGAATAAGTTATTAGGTTTGTGAAATAAGTAATTCGAAGCTTTTCATCCAGCCCCCTAACCCTGCACTGTCCAAAATGTTTTCAGAATAAATTTAAAAGTGGGACATTTTTTTTAAAAAAGGCTGTTGTCCCCTCACAAAAAGAAAGGGAATGTATGCGATTCTATCTACAATATCCTGAAGGAGAAACTTACAGGGGGGGGGGAGAAGGGGAGAAAAGACAATGGTTTAAGAGGGGACATATTAGCGACCTCGAAGGTTCTGGATTTGGTGCTGGAAGGGGAAAAAATTGTCTTCAACTCCAGGTCACCACATACAAGAGATGGCAAGCCTAGAAAAAGGCTCCCAAATAAAAACACAATTTTAAGAAGAGTGAGAAAAATTGGTCCCCACAAGTAGTGAAAAGGAAGGAAAGTATAGGAAAAGATTGAGTTTTCTTCGTGGTCATAAAGACCAGGTAAGAATTCCGCGACGGTCTGACATATTTAGTCCCATTGAGCTGATTGGGGCTCATTCTTAGGTAATTGGCCATAGAAGGGCATACCCTCGCTTGAGGAGGGCATGAGGGGAAGGGGGGAAACAGCAGCAGACAAGGGAATGGTCCCAGTAATTTAAAAACGACCACTGCCCTAACGTCTGTGACAAAAGCAAGAGTTCCTCGTTACAGTAAAGAGGGGAAAAAGCAGAAAAATCCCGCACTGGGGAAAATGAACTTTCTGCTGTTCACCTTCCAACCACAAAAAGAAAGGAAGCCGCACAGATAGGCTAAACACGGCGGCGGAGTGTGGGTCGGTTGAAGAGCTGAGACGAAGGAACGGGAGGCGGGCTGGGAGACGCGAAGGGGCGAGAGGGTTCGGCGCCAGGCTTGGGCGACGCGAGCAGAGCAGAGCAGAGCAAAGCGAGGTGCGGTGGCGGCCCCGTGCGTCCTTGCGGTGGGGGAGGGGCGTCGCGCGCGCGGGCCTTTTCTAGACTCGGCGAAGTCCGCGCGGACAGAGGGTCCTTTTCAACGCCCCCTTCGCAGAGAGTATCTTTTCAAAGTCTTCTGTTGAAAGCAATGAAGGCGAAAGTGAAGCCAACGGCTTTGATGTGACTCGTACGATTGTGTTGTGGTCTTGCTTTTTTTTTTAAAACGGCCTTGAATTGGGGGGGGGGGAGATATCAATCTAGCCATTTCAACTTTGGAGGGCGCCTGCTGCTGTCACGCGGTAGGGCCAGGATCAATTCTCTCCCCTGAAAGAATCGAACTTGGCACAGGCCACCAGCCAGCCAAAGCTGTGCGTTTTTCGGGGAGGTCCTTCTGATTTCTAGAGGAGAAAAGTCTGTAAGGTGCGTTTCCTCAGAAGAAAGTTCTAGCTTGAGAGCGCTTGCGGATTGGAACTTTTGAAAAGTGCTTGAGAGGCCGGTTCAAACCTTTAATGAACGAGGATCAATTCCGTTCTCCGCGCTCATTCTTGGCCCCGGGCGTCGAATTTGTCTAATGTGCGCCCACTTGGGGCGCTGTCCTTAACACGCGTCTCACCCTTCGGTCCATCCCGCGGGGGGCCTACCCCGGAGTAAGACCAGCGAAGGCCAGTGAGGCTTATTCCTGAGTAAGCATGCCCAGGATCTCAGCTACAACGCCTTCCAATTGGCACCGCTCATCTTTACAAACCCAACTTTTACACGGCCCGCGCTTTGTCCACGCACCGAAACAGCTGCGTCCAAACGAGTTGCGCAGAAACAGGCGCGCTCGCCTAGTTCTTGGAAGGGGCGTCTTGTACGAGCTTCCACGCGGACTCGGACACACGCGCGCCCACTTTCTCAACAAGCTCTGCTGGGTGCAGCAAGCTGCTTGCTGACCAGCCGACGGGCGGAACTGCCACCCTTCTGCACACCAGTACAAACGTTTCGACTGCAGACCTGCCCTTTTTGGAACCGAGTTTTCCGAGGACAGCACAGGGCCTCGCGGGAAAGAGTGGGCATTCTCCGTGTGTCTCCAAACACATTCGCTAGTACTTTTCTCGCTACTGTTGACTCCACTTAACAGAACTGAGCAATTGGCATAGAACCAGGGTATAATTCTTGCTTGTCACCCTAACAGAAAGATGTTTTCTTTCATCCAAACGCGTACCCGGAGAAGCTCGAAGACCTCCTTTTCGGTGTTCCCCTCAGTTCTCAGACACGCCTGCACAACCCGGCCCTCCCAGAAACGATTTCTGATTCGAACGGGGACGGAAGAGGCTCTCAGAAATCAGATCGATTCCCCTCCTAGCACTTGCGGGGCTCCAAAACATAACGGCGCTTTCGCCTCGGCTCCGGAGAAAAAGGCAAAGGACGAGTTTACCAAGGAATCGAACGATCCCCGGGCGAGATGGAGTGGCCGTCGGCAGGCAGCGCGTGCGAACTAGTTGTTAATGACGCTGAATGAAAGGGGGCTCGAATTGGAGCCCCCCCTTCCTAAGTTTCTTCTCTGGTCAAGGCAACTTCGGAGAGGAAGAGAGCTGCTAAATTTCGAGCGCGCACCTGTACCTGGACACGGTGTATGTGTAAAGGGGGAATCGGGGCGATTTTACTGCCAAGGAAGCCACTTAGCAGCCCGCCATTCCTCGGAAGTCACGCCAAACACGGCTATTAGAAAGTTCAGCGCCCCATTGACCTTGATGTAAAGGAGTTCCAGGGTAGATAGACGCCTTGAGTTTGGCGGCTCCTCTGTAAGCTTCGGAGAGGGGCAAGGCCTTTCCGGGGGAAGGGTGGATGGCACTGCACCTGGCAGGCCGGAGGTGATGCGTCTGCTGTGGTCTGTCCTGCAGAGTGAAGCAGGCCTGTGGCTGCCAGTGCCTGCAAGTCTGCTCTGAGACTCGGCTTCGCGCGCCTCCTCGTACGACAAGGGCTCCCCCTAGAACCGACAAGCGAGATATTGCTGAGGAGAGAACAACGGGAGGAGGCAACGCCGGTTTCCTAGGTTCCCTCTGCCAGCTTTCTGTCCTCCCTGGGCTCAGCGAAAGCCACACGGAAGAAAAAGGCGCGTTGAATGGGACAGCGAGCAAAGAGGCGCTTCTGAGTATTACAAAATGCCCGCTCCCTTCCTTCTTCCCATCCCACCGCAGCAACTTGGTTTCCTCCTCCTCCTCCTCCTCCAATATTACCTTCCTGCAGTCAGAGTAGATGTTGGCGGCTGAAAAATGACCCCGCTTGGAGTTACCTTAATGGCAATCTGTGAATGTTGAAGATGAACAGTAAGATTAGATGGCTGCGAGGAAAAAAACCGCCCAGTAAAACAACGAGGCTGCGATAAGATGAAAAGATCCGAGAAAGAAATCAAACCTATAGACGGGGTAGTGAGATACATCCGGTAGAAAATATGGTAAGGGGAAACAGGTGGGGAAGGATTTCACTGTGAAATGGGCAAAAGGGTGCAGGAAATATGACAGAAACTCAGCTAGATGCACAGGTCTGTGGTAAACAGAAAAGGGGGAAGGTAGTAAAGGCACAAAATACAACTAAAGTTATCAGTGAGCTAATATAGAAATCAGCCCCCTGGAATCAAAACAAATTCCTTCTGCTTCCAACTAAAATAGCATCAACTTCAGTATGTTAGATGAAAGATCTTTTGATATTTTTTCAGCATGTTTATCTTCCAAGCAAGCATGCTTATTTGGAAAGAAGTCTTTTGAAGTCACTGCAGCCTACTTGGAAGAAAAGTACTTTGAATTGTAAGCAAAATGGGTATTCCAAAGGAATATCCCAAATGTGCATCCCAAATGTGCAAATGAGAATTAAATCGATTTGGAAGTATATTTAATATAAACCACTAAGAAGCAGGCAAATAATTCTGTTCTCAGGCTTGTCTGAAAATATGCTTGAAATAAGGAGCATGTGCATATTTTTGCACCTCTAGAATACTAGTCCAAAGCAAGTATGTTCCTTTTTTAAAAAAAATTGAAAAGAGTACCTACTTTTGCTTAGATGTGGGAAAAAATCCAGAATGAATTTACACTCTAATTATGTTTTAAAACATATTTAAAACATATATTTGGTGTGCATGAACATAGGTTTTCTTCATACTACTGACTTACCTATAGTTAACCTGGCCATGTATTATGAATTTAGTCCAAGTTTCTGATTGCCAAGATGCCCTGAGCTATAAGCTAGCCATGAGGCAGGATTTGCCAAGTCACTTGGGTAAAGCTGCCTGGTTAGTGATACAGTATGTCTCGTAAATCCAGCTATGAATCTGGAGCTGTGTGTCCTGACTGGAATCTAGCACTATTTGTATTTCATTAAATTTTTCATGTTAGCAGAACTATCAATATTTTTCTTTCCTTTTTTGTTTTCTGCTTTGTATTACCTGTGTGTCTCTTGTCTTTAATTCCCCAAAAAATGCCAGCTAACCCACCCTCCCAAAAAAGCTTATTTTCCTTTTTTTTACTGAAGGAACAATTAGAAAGGAGACTTAGTTGGCAAAAAAGGAAACATTAATAACATTTTATTTGGAAAACAAAATTAAGGAGGCAGTTGCAGAGAACCCCACCCCCTCAGGGGCATGCTCCAGGCATCTACCTTTCTGTTCTACAGATAGAATTGAGACAGTAGCCCTGCTCTTTCTGATTCTGATGGGTTACAATTCCCATCATCCTCACTTTGGTTGTGCTAATGGAGACTGGGTCTCAGTACAACAATATCTTGAGACCAGAAATTCCTCAACCCTGATCAAGAGGCAAAACTGAGTTTAATATGGCTTGGGTGCTGCATAGAGAAATTGATCACAAAAACAAATGTTAACTTGCAAAGAGGAAATGTATACACATCCATTGAACCTCTTTATATCTAGAAGCCTTGTCTCTATCAAGCAGGATGTGAATAAACAGAGGAGTATTCAGTTATTTTTCTACATTGTGAGAACATGCATAAAATGTATGTGTTGAAAATAATTTGCTGCTTTTCTGTTGCAGTAAAATCAACTATGAATATTGTACGACCTTTGAGTCTTGCCACATTCGAGGAAGGAGAAACTTCTGAAGGCTAATAATTTCCACTGAATTCATTGTTTATCATTTCTGAATAAACCTAAATGTCATTGGACTGCAGAATGTAATTTTAGGAATCCCATTGGCAAAGTCCTGTTCTATATATTCCTTTATGCTGTTAATAGGCGATTGGATCAGATTCCAAATTAAAAGTTTTTTGTATAGAAGGGACCTGCCATATAGCATGCTGAGTAGATACACCCTGATGAGTCCCCCCACCCAAGTTTTACACAAGTTTATACATGTTCTTTCTACAATGTGTGCATGGGACTATATTAATATGTTTGGTATATATTGTGCACTGAATGCCTGGGGGAAATGTAATCTAGTCCCAAATGATGGACTTCTTAGATCTCCCTTATTTTACTGGGAGATGTGACACCATTGAGCTTAATTCTCTAGAGGCTATGGATAGATAGCACTTATGTCCAAGCTACAATATTTTATCAGTCTGCAATAGAATAACCAGACTGTCTGAAATATATTTTCTAGAAACGCATTTAAAACATGAATTTTCAAGACTAATATATTAACTGATTAAAATGCACTTTTAACAGGTGCCAGGTGTCTTCCCATCTAACCCCCAGAAGTCTATGATTACAGATCTCAGCACTGGGGTTCCAAAATCCATTTAGGCTTCTTTTAAATGCTGCCTTTTATCAGAACCTGTTTGCAGTAAAAGTTCAAATAAATTAAAGTTAGCGTAATTTCAGTATTCTCCCACCATCACTACCATTAGAAAAACTTTTCAAATGCAATCTTTTACTTGAAAGCACATCAGCTTTCTTATTCTCAGATTTGGTTGGCTTACAATCTCTTTAAAGGTCTGAAAAACTGAAACAAATGGTCACGTTGATTTGGAGTACAGAAGAGACAAAACTAGTATACTCTAGTTCATTTTCTCAAACATGAAGTTTTCTTCCTAAAAGCTTTGGTTTTGATCTTGCCTGTCTATTAAACAAGCTAATGGATCACAGCAAGGTCTAGTGAATCTACCCGATTATCTGCTTCTCATTAGTGAATCCAACTTTTCCTAAATCTATAATTCTATATGTGACACTAAGACTTATCTAGAAGTAAATAACTGGAAAATGTAATAGTTTACTTCTGAGGAGGGCTTGAACTCAGATTTTCAGAGGGTAGGAGTGAACTGCTTTGGAAGAAATAATCTTGTAATATTCTTTCATTTGTGTGTGCAGAGAGTTGTAACAAGACAGTGAAGAAAGCATGTCAAAATTAAATTTCCCACCCTAGTGCTCTCCAAATGCACCAAATCAGTTCCCATTGTCAGCCATGTTTGCTGAAGCTTATGAAAACTACAGAATGAGGAGGAGGAGAGGCAGGATGGGGAACTTTAGTTAAATTCCAGAACAGCAACAATATGTGGACTGAAGAGCTACTTGAACAGCTGATTTTGCCATTTAAAAAAAGCATCTGATATATATCTGTACTGGAAAAATTGATGCCACTTTCAGATTAACTGGCATAGCTTTCCCCTAACCCATTTTGGAAGTTATAGCTTGGGAAGAAGACAGAAATGTGTATGTTTTCTACTGGAAACTCCTCCTTTTCACTCTCAGAAGTGTGTGATGGCTAATAAGTTCCTTTCGCCAGGGTGAACCCAGAGTCATATCTTTAACAGCCAACTACCTTGCGGGATTGTTGTGCAAATGATAAAATATGTAAGAACCTTCACTGTTCCCACAGTGGCAGTGGACTGCCATAACAGGGTAGAGAAGAAATCCCTATTATTTCCAAGCAAAGATCCATGTAGTGGGAGGAGCTTTTATTAAAAGATAAATGGTTTTATAAAATCAGCATTTTATTAAAAGATCAAGAAGTGGGTCAGCAATTTGGCAGAAAAGGAATTGCAGCATAAGGCACTGGAGAATCCCATGGCTGCATTAAGGACATTCAGGCCAGAGGTGAGCAGCTCTGATTTAAGAGTTCTGTGAGCAGGTCCTTTACCAGGAAAAGGTTGCTGTGTCTTCTGATGATTATTTTGCCCACACAGCAAACTCTCCCTCCAAAAATAAACACACTGAAGGGGGAATCCCAAAAGGATCTTTCTGAGCCTTGGTTAATGGAGGAAACCATTATCCTGATTCAAAATGCAACTTGAAAAAGACTTCATTGCTAGACATAACTTCAATGGAACATCTTTTTAGAGGTCCTTGATGCTGAGTTTGCTTATTTTCTTGCAGATGTTTCATTACCCTAACTAGGTAACATCATCAGTGCTAGTGGTAAGGGGTGCTGTTTGATATCACTATATTGCCTATGTGGGTTTTTTGCACACGACACAGCAATTTCAAACTGGCTCTTGCCGTTTATAGGGCATGAACCCATCAGGATGTTAAGAGATTTTAAAAGCTGCAGCATGAAATCCTAAGGCCTTGCTTGGAGGTAAGCCAACCATGATGCAAACATGATGAAACATACAGACCTGTATTTATTGATTTCCTATTGCAATCGGCCACTGATGACACTGGAAATTTTGCTAAATTCAGTAAGACTTTTTGCTAAAATTTACAGTATTCAAATCTGATCCAGACAGCATCTTTCTGTGGGAAGGAGGAGGTCTATTTGATTTCAAATGGAGACTTCCTCCTAAGTTGGCTGCTGCAAGTTCTCCTAGATCCCTGTCGCAGTGTAAAATAACCATCTCCAATCTAGTGATTTTCTGATGTCCTAACTCCTATTCCTCTTTAGCCATATTGGGACTTACAGCGTAACACTTCCCAGCTTGACAAAAGCTGATGGGAAAAGGTTCTGGAGTTTAGGACTTGAAGCCAGTCAGCCAACAACTCTAGATTGAAAGAATTTATGCCTCTATACTACCTGCCTATTTTGTGGGATTTGCCATGGAAACTGCTTCTGGAACTGGTTCTACAGCTAATTAATTCCACTAAAGGAACCATCAGAAATCAAACACAAGTACAATTTTCATGGCAGCTTTTGTACAATTACATTTTTCAATGGACTGTATTTTTACATTCTTAAAAAGAAGCTTTCAGCACATTTTGAGAAAGCATAATAAAGTTTTTGTCCATCATGGCTGTTTAGTAGCCTAAACAGGAAAAAGTTATATTCTGGAATATGAAGTTAGCAGCAATATAAATACCATAATAAATAAAGTTATTGCTTTTTTTCCAGGGTCATATATAAGGCTAGCTACAATGATCGAAGAGTAGCTATTCAGGTATAGCCAGGATGATCTATGCAGGAATAAATAGCAGATAAGAAAAGGTCCTTGCCACTTGATCCTTTCACTGGAGATTACAGTCACTGAATTTCCAGAATACAAAACAAGTCCTTTACTGAGCTATTGTGAGATCAGTTCAGACACCATGCTAAAGTATGGTTGGCCTAATCCAATTATTGAGTAAACTATAAGGATGCACACAGCATGTTAAATTATAAATCCTGGCTTAAAATAGCTAGGTTTATACAACATGCAAACTACATTTCAGATTGGAAAGTCACGTGAACCAGATTTTTGACAAATCTTCCAACAATTTTAGACAAAGAGCTAGATTACAACTGGGATCAAGAGGGAGGTTGTTTCAGATAGCACTGAAAAGAACAGTGTGGCATGTTTCCTGCTCAAAGTCATAGTGAAAGTCAAAGTGAAATACAAAGCTTAAAAAGTTACATTTATTGTAGATACTTATCAAGCACATCTAAATTATATAAAAGTAACCAAAATATCTTTATAATCTCCAAGGCATGTCACAACTTTTGAGCACCCCTAATGTTTGGAAATTGATAGTTGAAAATTTTGACATGCCTTAAAACATTGACTTTTCTTAGGTAGTGTTAGTTCTAAATTAATAAAGAAGTACAATACCCACACCAACACAAACTCCAATATTCTAATACAGTGCTGCCACCCAAGACCATAGGGGGTTTTGCTGGGAGGTTTTTTTTGGGGGGGTGCCTTACCCACTATGTCCCCATAATGTGCTTGTAAAGAGATTGAGCTAAAACCCATGAGTTTTATCACTGAGAAGGAATTTTATACAGGGTTTTCCACCTTATGCCTTACAAAATTGTTCTGCTCTCCAGGCATATCCTTTGATCCCTATCAGTAACTGTTAATAAAGCCAGTGCCAAAGAATTGTAGGAAATGTAGTTCAAAACATGTGGAAAACACCATGTTGCCAATCTATACTACACTATTCTAACGCCAGCAGCACAATAAATTTAAAAAACAGCATAATACATAATACATTTGCATAACAGAATCACCAAGCTAAATGCAGCCTCCCAGCCATGGATAGTAGCTTGCCAGGAGCTTAATACAGACCATGTATTTATTCACTCACTTGCTTTGTCCTGCATGATGAAGCTACATTTAGCTTGATGGGTCACACATCAGGCAGATCTCTGATTCAACACTTGGAACTGTCTGTTTGTGCTTCCATGAAATCTATCTTAAAGAATATTTTTATTACCTCAATATCAAATTGAAACTCAGGGTGATAATGTTGACCTCACTTACTCAAGCAGAGATTTAGAATTCTGCCTAAGTATTTGTTCCTGCAACAACTGTGCTCTGATGTTATAAAAAATAGTGCAATTACATTTATAATGAATATGCTTAGCTGCCTTTAAAAAACAGCTATATATCCAAATTCTATTGTTTAAAAAGGGGTTTTTAATGGACTGGATTAAGCCTTTACATGTGTATTTGAGAAGAATGCTGACATACATGTATTACAATTAAAAGTGGTAATAAAATACTTTTATGATATAGTTGTTTCAGACTTCTTTAAGTTGGTTTCATTCAGAGGTTTTTGCCTACAATTCCCATCATACCTAATAAGGCTCTTGAAACTATACCCAAAACATCCAGGCAGCTCCTGATTCTTAATATTGGCAATTGAGGGAGGGAGATCCAATTTGCTTACATATTTAATTACAGTTCAGTATGACAGAAATTGCCACAGAAAACTTTCAGTTGTATAGAACGCTTTTAACTTCTCCATACAGCTGAAGTAAAAGGAGGAACAGTTGACTGTGGTACTACAGATGTTGAATTACAGAGTCCTTCTACTGGTTGTACTCCTTAAAAACACCAGGAACTATAGTTTAGCAAAATCTGGAGTACCATAGCTTGTCTTTGCCTGATTAATGGGAATTACTGCTGTTTTTTTCAGTCAACAACTATTTTCTGTGTCATAGGTCAAAATGCAACTAGTAAATATTTCCCCCTAACCTGGACATCAATTGTAAGAATCTAATAAAGGAGAATGTTTGTAGCTCCAGGGTCCTTGGTCCTCTTTGAATTGAATTCTGTTCTTGCAGATGCTTCATTACCCAAACTAGGTTATATCATCAATGCACTAACAGAGTTATGACAGAAAAAAAAAGGTAAATCCCTTTTCTTTTTAACCTTCCAGGACAATGTTTTAAAAAACGAGCTGCAGTAATGACAGCCTGAAGGCTGTTTTGAAGAGAGAACATCAGGCCTTCACCTTGGCCAAAGCTGAGGCAGAGTTTGAAATCCAGAAAGTGATTTCTTACGCCAACCTCATTTTCAGCCAGTTTATGCATGGGAGACAAGCAGCTTAAGGCTGCAGTGCAGAAAAGCCTTAATACCAAAATTCTTGACACTCCTGGCACTCAACAGTTGTGAAAAATTGTTAAGTCTCTAGCTTTTCTCAGATCTCTGCTGCAGTCTGAAGCTACAAGGTATACATGCTTTTATTTTTATTGAAATGTTTTTGAATATTTTTTATTTTTAAATAATTTTAAACTACAGTGTGTTTATTTTATTTATGTGTATGTTTATTAATCTGCCGCCCATCTTGTTGCAAGGCAACTTTGGGCAGCTTACAACATTATGTTAGCTAACCAGCGCCATAAATTTGAGATGGGTGGCCATATAAATTAAACAAAAGAAAACAAATGAAAAGGAATTGGTGCAAACATGCAACCTGTTAGAATCCAATAACTTCTTACAACTGTAGTTCTAAAATTGGTGCAAAAAACAGGTTTATAAATCCATTGTGGGACATTATATATGACTGATGAGTTATGTTCAGATTTAATTTAATTTTTACTCCTATCACACCAGTGAGTAAAATTAAACTGATATGGAAGTTATCGACATTAGAAGAAATCTATTAACTATAGGAAGTTTTGTTAATTAAACCAATAATAAAACCAAATATATTAGAAGCTGTAGTTCTTCAATGTCTAGAGCTGTATGGGTTGCCCAGTCTAATGTAACTTTTCCTCGTAATCTCTTTCATCAGATTTTATCTTCCCCCCCCCCCCTTTTAGTTCTACAATAATCTTAAAATATGACTGGATCATACCTTTCATCAAAGGTATTAAATATTCAGGATTTTATTGTTTTTCCCATGTCTGAGACAATATTTTTTAGTAGCAGTTGCTCAGCAAATCACATTTTTCTTCCTCCCAAATTCCAAACTCCCAAATTCTTGAAGAACAGATTTACTTCCTAAGTGTTTCTTGCCTGCAAGATGACTGGTAGAAGAGAATTGTCAGGTCAAGGGAGTAATTCAGACTTTCTCAAACAAATGCATTTAGATTACATTTTCTACATTTAGAAATTGAAGCTAATCTATATGTTTGTAGACAAGGATGGTCTAACTTTGCTTATTAACTGCACCTCGAACTTTTCTTTGTTCAAGGAAGCAGAGCGCTTGCCAGATATATTTGTAAGTACACAACAGTTTTTCAAATGACTATAACCAGATTTGCATAATTTGGTAAGCTAAAACCAACAGTTCTCATTATGGCTTGGTGCATACATGCTGCTAAACTGCGTACGCATGTAGAGGTTTCATTAAGATGTGTGGGCTTCAACTCAGAATTCACAATTGAAAGACCACATACCTTAAAGTTGTCAAATTTGAAAAACACTGGTCTAAAATATTTAGATTTAAATGGAAGGATTACATGGCCTACCACTTTCATTTTTAAAAAGGCTCAATTTTCTTTTTGAGAAAGGGAGCAGGGGGAGCAGGGACAAAATGTAATGTCTCTTTTAAAAAAAGCTCCAAGGGGCGAAGAGGCAAACTGGGTGACTGGACCTAAATTATTCTTTCCAGTACTTGGGTCTTCTTGCAACTCACTCTCAATCTGCAGGTAAAACTAAATTGATACTACAGATTTATATAGAAAAAAAAACAAGTCATGGAGCCCAGATCATATGAAATTTCCTACATTAAGCACAGTGAAACCGCCTCTCCTGGACGAAGTCGGAGTTGGACACCCCGTCTTTGGCCAGTCATCCCCCTCCCAGCATTCTGGGAGTCACTGAGAGAGGGGTAAGAGAATAGCCAAAGCAAACTGTTGGAACCATGTCTTTTCCAGTTAGGATAAAATCTGAATCCTACACTTTAAAAGGGTGAAGAGGACAGAATTGAAGATTTATTCTGAATAAAGGAGAAATTCTACTGAATTTGAGAAATCTTAATGCACACGGCAGACTAGAATTTGTATCTTGTTGAAGGCTGTATCTAAAGGCAAACAGCACAACCCCAGTGAGCAATGTCTGTCAGATGCCATTTCTTTTCTTCTGGGACTGCAACCTCTTTAACATTTATACACATATGGAATGTGACTGGGCTAATTATCATCTTGGAAATTCTTCGCGTTTGTTGCATGACACTTTTGGCAAAAATCATGCACTTCGGGTTGCTCGGCTCTTATCTACTGCAACTTCTAATGCAAAATGGAGCAGAGGGAGATGCTTGGTAAATAAATTTCATGGCGCAGGTTTTACAAAGATTAGCAGTGTATTTGAGCAACTGCTTGGGTATGATCTCTTCATTTTTTTTCCTTTAAAGCAGAGGATCTATATTTTGCAGTTACCTTTCCTGACTGTAAAGCAATCACGGAAAACTGCAGGAGGCCCCATAAATATGCAAATCGCCGAGAGATAACTGGTTTCAATGGTTCCGCCTTCAAGTAGAAGGATGCCAGCCAAAGCACTTCCATTCTGAGTAATTTATATGTCAGTGGTGCCCCCTGCTGTATTCACAAGCTGTCCACGGAAGAAGAGGCAAAGCGTTATGTGAAAAAGCCTCTTTCAAATCTAAGATCCATCAGTATTTTTGTCACAAAATGTTATTTTCAGAAGGAACAGAAGTATAAAAATTGGCTTAGACCAAAATTCTAGGGAAGTGAAAAAGTACAAAGAAATTTACCAGGAGATCTCTACGTAGTATGAAGTTATGTGAGGCAACTAAAAGCCCTTATTCAATCTATCCATCCTCTAATGTGTTACAAAATTTATTTACAAGCTAATTTGCATTTGCATTTATTAAAAAAAACACAAGTCACTATATTCAGATCCCCAGGAATGATCTATAGCATATTATGATCGCTTTTCAATTTCAGGTTCAGCCAATATATTTGCATATTAACCTAGTCACTTTTAAGGTTGTCCTGGCTGTCCAGCCCTACAAGAAATAAAACTTCTTCCCCTTCACTATTTCTTTCTCAATCTCTCTCTCTCTCTGTCTAATGTACCTGCTCGTAAAAATCTAGCTGTATTTGCCCATGGCGCCATAATCTCATTACTGCTAAAACAAATTAAAGGCTATATCTTTTTATTTTTATAGCCCAAGACTGGATTGGTTGATTTTGGTCATTTGCTCTTGTATTAGCGAGAAATTTAAATAACACTTCTGTTTGTTGCCCTAATGATGTGCATATTGGAAAGATAGAATATAAACAAGAGACAAGAATTCTGAGCCATTCCCTTTCTCTGCTTTCCTCTGGCGAACCATTAATAGAAGTTTATAAAAATAAAATTTTGCAGGTCATTATTCCAAAAGATTTGGGGGAGGGTGGGGAAATGACAGTATTCACACAGCTATCTTATCTAAGAGTAAAGGATATAAGCAGATTTGCAATAACTTTTGTCTCTGGTGCTCTATAGTGCAGTGCACTCCACACATCACAGAGTATCACAATATCATTCACACCCTTGACGGTCTATTGAAGACATAATATCCATTTTAAAAATTGCCTGAAATGTATTAACATGACGACGACATCTAATGGATCAGGAGACATCTTCCTCTTTATAATAAAAATTGTTATATAGGCCAGTCTATCATGTCATCTTACACACCCATCTAGGAGGATTGTTTTATGTGTGTGTAGCTTTTAAAAAAAAAAAAAACAACATTACAGCTAAGAACAAGACTGGGGAGAAAAGGATGGAAAGAGAATGGCATTATAAGATGCTTAAATATTTAACTTCTAAACTCCCTACTGAGAGCACAGGTATGCATGGGACAAAGGTAACAATAAACACTGAAAATTTTGAGTTCTTTTCCTCTTCAATTGTATGTAATATATTGCCTTGTTCACTATTGTTTGCTTAACCCTGGTCTGAATAAACCACAATTGGCTGGAAATGCACAATAATAATTTGCACACTAAGCCACAAACGATTTAATAGGACTTCAAAACACACCAAGCCAAAACTAAACAAGCCACATAATATCTTAATATATACATAGGCCTAGCTTGCTTTCTGAGTGATGGATAAGATTGACAGACCACAATTCTGGCTCCTCGACATCTACCATGCTTCTTAAAAACATTTTTCTATGAAAACAAAAGGCATTTTTTGAAGGGGGCATGAGAATCATTACAAATACAGTATTTGGTTTTCATGTGATGCAACTCTGAATTCAAGCAAGCAACACTAGAAATAAAAGGGTCAGCAAATTGACAACTGGCATATAATTGTGCATAGCTACAATTATCATTTACATGGAGCAATAGGTGCATATACTTTTTTGGACCATCTCAAAACCAGCATTTCTTCATATATATTCTAAGATGATGCTCTCCAAGTGATATGCATTTCAAATATTTTTAGATGATTTTTTAGGGTTTTATACAATCCCAAAGCCAGAGAAAATGTACTATTAAATGATTGTATCAGATGTTAAGAATTACTTCATACACAAATTCTCCAAGTATTATAGAAGTCCTGCGGAAGGATGCTCTATTGGTTTCAAGGCATTACAATAGGTTCTTCAAAATGATTTAGTATAGCCAAAAAACAGTGTGCTTATAGTATAAGATGTGGACAAAAACTGTCAATAACTTTTCCAAATTAGAATTGCTCTTGGAATAAATTCCAAGTACTATGGAATGTTTCCCCTCCCACTCCAAAAATATGGTCTTTTTAGAATTTAATGCTATTTATTGCTACTTTTATTGCATGTTTATGCAATATTTATTGCTGTTCCTAAAGCAAATTATTATTGCCTAGTTTATTGTGCTTTCCCTCCTATTGGCTTTTATACATTTTAATTAGGATCAATGTATTCTGCCCAGAGAAGTATGATTATTGAAGACCAATAAATAAATATTAATATCCAGTATAACCATTGTGCAACTGAAGTTATATGAACTGATTTTGTTCTGATTTTTACCATTCTTGAATATGTGGACAGCTGCATTTTGTTTTAGCTTCAAGCATTTTTTTATTTAGAACCAAATAAAGCAGAAGCACACTCTGGAGATAAGCATAATGTGAGAAAAAGTAACTAAGTTACATTCATCAAAAATAGTTAACAGTTAAAAACATCAGTTTCCCAAATTATTTAAAATGGAATGGCAAGATAAAATCCATTAGGGCACGCAAAACACGATTGCCCTCATACTTACATTCCAGGTGGATCTACCTACCTCCATTTTTCCATCCCTTCCCCATGTTCAACTGCAGGGAACAATTATTAGAGAAAACAGACGTTGCAAGTTAGAATTCTCAATATCTCTCTCTCCCCAAAACAATGCCACCTATATATCCTGTCCCTCACTTTTCAGAATTGCATAAAGCCATTCAATCTAAGCTGTTTGATATTATCTGTTATCTGTGAGCTGTCAGTGAGGGCTGTATATTAAAACATCTCAGCAGTTCTATCCAGCTAGGATGATCATTTAATTCCAAATTCATTAACCCCTATTATGCAATCCTCAAGTCTATCCTAGCACGGCTGGCATTTGATCTCAGAAGAGATATAAGTCCTACTTTGGAATTGTATCTGGGCTGTGAATTTAAAAATGTTTCATGTAAATCAAGGTAGTTTTTGACCTGTAAATTTGCATCTGTCCATTTGTTCATGGGCAGATGGTATTAAAAATGGGTCCGCTTGCAGAAATTCTAGAAGGAAGAGAACAAGGGAACATCCTACATTCTAGTGATGCAATTCTTTCACAAACCTGAGTCATATTGCAAAAGGTAACTGATCGATCAAAATCCTTATGTATGCCATAAAAGGAAACCAGCCTGCACAAGCCAAGTAAGGGCTGTCATCTAATTAAAAACATTCCGGTTGATTTATTATATGAATTTTAATGAAGATTTTAACCTGGCTTCCTTTTAACTTGGAATAAAACTGGATTCACAGTGTTAGGTTGCAAGCCTTTTAATCACTAGTTGTTGCCTATACTTTGCTTGTTCCATACCTCACTCTAAATCTTTAATCATGGTTTATAAACCTTACTGAGTTTACACACTGTGTCAAGAGAGACCCAAATAAACCACATTATGGGTTAGAAATTCCAAATGAAAAATGAGAAGTAAATCTAGTAAATAAATACATTAATCCAATCGAAAAGCCTTGTAAAACTCAATGACTATGTTTCTGAATTGACATATGCAGGCTTTTAATGTGCACAAATGGGTATATGAACAAATCAATAAGGAATCATATTTGCTAGCAGCATTTCACAAACGTTCATGGAAGAAGTTATGCCATGATGTAACAGGTTCATTTAGAATTCACAAACCCAAACTTGTGCAAGAATATAATCTCTACAGCTAAAACTGTAAAGAAAACTTCCCTCTCTCAGATGTTGGTATAAAAATGGCACTCTTCAATTCTATGTATTTGAAGGTAGTATTATGTGTTTCACCTATCCTGATTACTAAATCTTTCAGACCTAATCCAAATCTAAAATGCTGGTAATTGGTGCCTAAGAGGAATCCAATTCATATATACGTGGATTGTAACAGAACTGAATTGTACAGGAATTTCATAGTCAATTTTTGTTTCCTAAGCACAATCTGATACATCTATATACAAAACACACCCTTCTTTGTCATTCTTTCAATTTGCAGATGCCATCAACATATTCTGTGCGTGTGAGAGCATGTGCACACAAGAGAATCCTTTTTTTTTCCAGGTACACTGCTAGACAGAGTTTGTGAGTGGTCTCTCCCTCCAATTCTTCCCCTCATTCTGTCTCTTTAATGTAGCCAAATAACAATTTTAGCATTCAGATGAAGTGATTTCATTCTCAGACTGCTTTTTCTATTAGATTTGATTTTGAGAAGCCCCAGT
>JAEANM010001138.1:18776-29556 GCA_017656035.1 Myanophis thanlyinensis
GTGGGTGCCTCCAAGGCAAAGAGCTATCTTTGAGGCAGTCACAGATTCAATAGCAGCCTGAGCTAACCTTGACCTTTGCCTCTAGACCCTGTTCCATCTGGTGCAAGCCTAGGGTTTTCCTTCCCCCAGGCCGCAGAGTCCTCCTCCTCCTCCTGGCTTCACAGTCAACATTGATCAAGGCACAATCCAATGCACCCCCCTCTGTTTTATTCCTTCTTTCTCCCCTTTCTTTTTTTCCAAGGGCTCGGGCAATCCATGCAAAGAACACCACATTTCAATATATGGAAATGATGGAGCTTCTTATGCAACCATAAATCTACTTGTGATGTGATTTCCCCTCTCATCTGAGAAATCTTCCTTTCTATCATTCCTTCCTCCTACAACCCCCCCTCCAACCCCACTCCCCATAGGATTCAGTATTATAAGCTATTCATGACACACTTCCACACCATCACCATTCAGGAGAAAATAGCAAAAAGCTTTTTGGCAGGCAGAATCCACTACTGTCCAGCATTGCATTTTATTGCATTCATCCCACCTGCCCTAACCTTAAATATTTTTTGATACAATTCTACCCACTCTACTTTGATCTTAGAAATGTTGCTTGTTTACTTGTTTTAAAAACTGGGAATGATAAGAGAACTGTGAACCAGTTGAATTTAAAAAAAATGCAAATTATTTATGCAGCCCAATTTGAAGTGGACTCAATCTGCTAAAAGTCTTGTTTAAAGGCAAATATTTTTATCAACTTGCCAACAGGACTGCAATTTCAAAAGGAACTCTTCAGGACAACCTGGTTTGTCCTCAAACAAGTATGTAAAAGGAGTGTACTTTCTTTAAAAACAGGTCCACTGTTTGTTAGGTGTTTAGGATTTCTGTTGAAAACAGGCTGAATATTATCCATTCAGAACTTCAGCTAGGTTGAATACCAGGTAAACTTGTGCAGAGATGCCAGCAACAGGATCCAAACCTATTTACACTTACCTGGGAATAAGAGTCATTGAATTCAGTGGGCTTTATTATCAAGGAGACACACACAAAGCTGGACTTCCATATAAATAACAATTTAATACTGAATCTACAATAAAAGAATGTTAAAAATAGATTTCTAAAATTGTAACTCTACTGGACTCTAAAAGGAAGACATAAAAACACGTGATGCTGCTAATTAATCCTTTGAACAATTCCTGTTGTATTTTCACTGCAACGCAAGAATATAACATCAGACCCTACTCGGGAAAGATATTTTAAAAAAAACAACCAAGTCCCAAAATAGTTTGTATAATGCGATTAAAAATCATCCCCATAACAGCTGAACTCTCACATTTAGCAGGGATGAGAGCGGGAATAAACAGAGCCAATTCAATAATAACGGGCGGCCTTTAAAGGTGACGGCCTCGCACCCTGCTCAGAAACGAGCCCCTACGAAGCATCCGCGTGGGGCTCCCACGCAAACCTCCGGCTCCCGATCCTTGTTCCCAAAATAAACGCGTCCCTGCCTATTTGAAAGCAAACCCAGCTTTACTCCCGAGGGAACGAGCAGAAAGATCGTAGCCGTTCTTTACGCGGAGATCTGACCTAGCTTTAAAAGCCGGCGCCCGCTGCCTGGAGAACCACTCAGCGAAGCTCGCTAAGGTTTACTCCCGAGTAAACCCGCTGCGCCAGGCTAAAAGCGCCCACCGCCCAAGGTCAAATGGCTGCGACTTCTGAAGGACTTCCTTCCGAGGAAAGGCGGGTAAACTGGGGCTAATCCACCTCTGGATTTCTCTGTACGGAAGACACAAAGGAGGGCGGGCGAAGGAAGGTGGGAAGAAATTTACAAGAGGCTTTCGTGGCGAGCCCACCTGTCTCCCCCATTCAGCCTTCGCCCTCCTCCTCCTCCTCCTCTTTTCCGAGACCAGGCCGGCCTCACTTCTTCGGCCGCACGTGAAGCTAATCCCATACTTCCTCCTGGGAAATCGTAGGAGAAAGGAGGAATGCGATGTCACGTGGGAGTCACCCTGGCCAGGCGCAGCGGTGGCGGCGGCTGCAATAGCAACTCTTGGAAGAAAATTGCCTTGCTGGCCGCTTGGGCGCATTTCAATATATGGAAATGACCAGCGGCTTCTGCAATCCATCAACACTTTTGTCAGTCTCTCCCTCCCTACTCCCCCCCCCCTCATTTCTCCTTCACGTTCCTTATTTTCTTTCCTCTCAGATCTTTCTCCCGCGTAAACACGTCCCCTCCCCCACCCACCCTTTTTTTTTGCCTTGCTCTGGAATTGCAGCAGCCGGATCTTGGTATTTCTAAATTCTCATTTAATTCATCTTGACTGTGCAATTTGTTGTTTGCTGAATTTTCGGAGCCGTCGGTCTAAACAGCCGCATTTTTGGTCGCCAAGAATGCGCGCCTATCTTTTATATAAATAATTATTCTAAAAGATCGCATTGTTAGATCGGAGAAGTTGCCTGTCCTTTCGCAGCTTCCTTAATTACAGAACTTGCGTGGGGACCGAGCTGTCAATTGCGGACCCACAACCGCAAGCAAAAAATAAATTAATAATTTCGTTCTTCTGTGTGCGTCGCGTTTGCAGTATTTGCTTTACATCCCCGCGCAAGACAAGACCATTTTCGGGACCATTTTACTTTACGGATTAGTCTTGCGTTTGGAGCGCGCGTTCGTTTGCACGCTTTGAAGCATCGTTAAAGGAGAAGACGCGCTTTTTTTTAATTGCTGGCGTGCCACCCGGCGGAAGACTACAGGGACGGGGGCACTCTGAACTTTTTCCAACTGCAGTAAACGCAACCGGCGTTTTGAACGGAAACGCTTTTCGCTGATTCTGGACCCGCCTTCGATTGGAGTCGTTTTTAGACGAACCGTTCGGCTCCTCCCCCACATCGCGTACTTAACGTTTTAAATGCTTTCTGCTTTTCTTCACCGCTGACGCGAAGACAGTCGTTAGCCAAAGCAAGCCAGAATCGCGCGCGATAGAAAGATGTTGATTTGGATTGGAAAGGAAAAGGACAGAACTTTAATAGCAGGTGGGCAGCTGTTCAAAAGAACAGAGAGGGGTTTTTTGGATAATTAGAATAGAAAATAGAAATAGGAAATGGGATGAGCTGGAAGGGACCTTGGAGATCTTCTAATCCAGCCCCCTTGCTCAAACAGGACAACCTATAGTTCCATTTGTTTCTTGCCCTGCCCTCTGGGGCTTTGGAGAATAATTTGACCTCCTCTTTGTGGCAACCACTCAAGCTGTTTGTTTAGGCACAATAGCTAGGAGTCAACACTTACTCCAAGGCAGTCCCCTACCCCAGGCCAAAAGATTCTTCACATCAAAGCTAACCTAGGCCTTACTTGAGATGATGCCCTCCAAATATTTTTGAATACATCTTCCATTAGCCTTAGCAAATATGAAAAATGTTTGAGGATGAGGGGGCTTAGAAGATATGCAGGAATTTACATCTAGTCTGTTGGAAGACTATGATGGCAACTAGAATAAAGAAAACATACTAAACTGTGAATCAAGGCTTGTTTTATATATGCTTGGCTATATTTAGAATTGCTCTCCAGCCTTGATTTTTGGTAACTGGCAAGCAGGAATTTGCATCTGGGAGATAAAATCTATAAAGGAGGTGGAAAGAACTCTTTTCTAGTTGCAAGAGTGAGATGCTGGAAATGCACCAGAAGCCCTCTGGACTAGGGTTTTCTTTTCCAGACCTTGGAGCATGTTAAAAACTTAGTAACTGCAACTGTGACTTGCAATTGATGCTTTGCTAGACAATTTTCAGGTTTTCTCCTTTTAATTATCTTTTTTTTTAAATGAAATTGGGTACCCAAATGTCACTGGGTCAGTGAGTGCTGCTTGAAGGACTCAGGGTGTTAGGCAAAAGATAATCCCATCAAACAGCATTGTGCCGGTATTGTAAGTTTTGCAACTGATTTTAGATTGGAGTTCATACTGATGTGCAGATCAATCTAGTGTCAAACAAACATAGATTTGGTGTGTTGGGATCATACCTCACTTACCTACCAGCATGAGAGAAAAAAGAAAGCTGTGCTGTTGCCTAAGGTGAGGACTGGTCCTTGTCTGCTGTGAACTTGCATGAAACTGAAAGCCAAGGAGGGTGTCTAGTGAATGGTAGAACTTCCATAGTGTAATTGGCCAATGGTTTGCCTTGGGTCTGCTGGACTAACAGTCTTAAACAGACTTCCTGTGTGGTTTGTGGCTGTCAAGCATCTGCTTTTCAAACTCTCCATATGGGAATACCTCAACAGAAGGAAGGGATTTCATTTAATAGCTGAGCACGTTCCTCATGAACTGATCTTTTTAAACTGTCTGGGAACCCTTTTGACTGAAGAGCAGAGTAAAAGTACTTTACAAAAATGACTTGCTTGTCTAAACAGGTGGCCTAAGAGGGCTATTAATTTAGGGTTACACACTACATTGAACAACCAAGTCAGTTTGCCTACTGTTGGGCTGTGTAGTGGATGAGCCCAGTCCATTGTGGTTTATGTAACACCATGATTTGGCCATCTAGTCAATGCAGGAACCAAGTTGCATTCATGGAGGACTGATGAGTCAACAGTTATATAAAACTTTCATTTATCTTACTATGCCACTGAATGTCAGCTACAACCAGGAATGGTTGGTAGCTCTTGTGAGTCTCCCAGGAATTGACAGCTGGGGGGAACAAGAGGTGCGCTGGATGGATTTTTGGTTTCTTTTCAGGGGCTCTTATTTTCCATCTTTGTATTCAGAAAGTGCCAGCTGCTATACAGGGCAATTCCTGACAAAATGGTACTAAGAAAGCAACACTTGAGATGCCCCCATTAACCTGAGCTTGAAAACACACTGCTAGAAAGAAGCACAGCTGAGTTTGTGGTCTTGATTCTGTTTTCCTTCTTCCTTTCCAAGTGCTCATTGTAATAAAGCAATTGAATGTTTCTCACTTGGCCAAACTGCAAATTAAATAAATGATATTTAACTTGAACAAGATAAATTTGTATCCCAGTTTTTATTCTGCAATAAACTCCAGTGCTGATCTGAAGTTAATCACTTCTCTGGATAATCTTCATGGGGCTGTTGTAAGTGCCAGATAAAATCATTTTACATGCTTGTCTTTTATGCCTTTTGGAGTAAAATATAAAAACAACTCTATCTGTACTTAACTCTTAAATAACTACATCTGAGTTGGGTGAGTTCAGTGAAAACATCATCTGTTTTTCAGTGCTGTGTTTATTTTGGGATTTGTTTATTTCCTAAGATATTCCCCAAACTATAGAGAACATTTTCTTGTATGTACTTGTATTATTAGTAGAAATGCTTTAAATCAGTGCTTTTCAACTCTGACAACTTTAAGATGCCTGGACTTCAGTTCCCAGAATTCCCCAGCCAATATTCAGGGAGTTGAAGTTCAGACAACTTAAAGTTGTCAAGATTTAAAAACATTGTTTCAGATTAAACAAGGTGCTAGTATTTAATGGATTTCTGCACACTTTTATTTGAACCCATTTAAAAAATGTTACTGTGTATAGATCTTGGTTTGCATTTTGCTGTAGAGCTAACCCTCTGGTCAAAGGGCCCAAAGAATGCCAGATGCAATGTTGCTCTGTTTTTTATTTTTACAATATGTAAGTTCAATTTTACTTAGATGTGTTTGCAATTTTATACAAAAACTGTTTGAAAATATATATGTATTTTCTGCATATATGCTCTTATATTTTTCCTAATACATGCACATTTTGCAGATGATTGTCTTGTATTTTCATTATTTTTGTGCATTATTTTCAAGCAAAAGGCATTTTGGGATCTACTTTTTGCTAATGTGTGCATTTCTATATTAGTATTTTTATTCTGAAACTTGTGTTGTAAAACTTAATAAAATGAAAATACTAAAGAAAAATTGTTTCTGTTCATATGTAAGTCTACATAATGTAAATAAAGTGATTCTGCATTAAAATCTCCAACTTTAAAATTCTTAATTCCAATCCAATTTCCTTTCTGATAGTAAAGGTGTCTGGTGTAGATTTCAACTTCATAGCTGGTGTTGGATCATCTTAATCATTTTAGGTATTTTATATAACTCTTATTTCAGATAAGAATTGTACTGAATTCTGTATCAAATTTCAGCTTTCTAACTGATGGTGAAGATCTCTTAGAATTTTTTGTTTTGTGTGAAAAACCATGTCAATTAGTCCTTTGTATGTGTAAGTAAGCATACTGACCGCCATCAAAATTACTGATCATAATTAGCAATATCTTGTAATCCAAGAAATCATAACCAATCATACATCTTGATTAAATCTATAAAATTCATAAATAATCTTGATTAAATCTATAAAATTCAGATATGATATAATAAGAGAGGAAAGATAAAAGATTCTCACACACACACATTCATACCTTAAAGATACAAAAAAGGAATGCCTATTCAAACATGTCATCTGAACGCTTACTAAATGCTTGCATTAAGACTACTTTTAAAGGTATTTTCCTGCTAATGTGTACTGTCTTTTTATTCAGTCAAGAGACTTTATTGTATTGCTTAACTGATTACTCAGTGAAAAGGTGAATCCCTAAGCAAACAGAAAAATAACCCAGCAATAGGGAAAATGTAAAATAAAATAAACTCCATTTATTTATTTGATTAATTGTTTCATGAATAGGCTGTACTTAAATCTAAAAAGTCTGTAGTCATAATACAGTGATGAAAGTATTCAGCATAATAATATTGAAATTTTATTTTAAAAAGTACTTAAACAACTAAAAATAATAGTCACCATTTTGACTATTTGCAATGCAGAATATTTTTAGGAAAGTAATCTTGATTCTGCTTGCATTCAGTTTAATGTAGTTGCTAAATAAAGTAACCCTCTGTCATTTAAAAAAACCTTTAAGAAATTACATACAATGAATAGAGAAATCTACACACCCCTATTATAATGTGATGTTTCTAGATTTCCCCCCATACACACTAATCAATTTTAGTTTGTTTTTTAATTGAATTGTGCAGTTTATATGTTATGTAGGTGGAAAAAATCTGAAATTATTTATCTTGGTCTGATTTTTTTACATCTCCAAACCCTGATATTTTTAACAGGTGTATTACACCTTTTATGCCTACTGTTAAGATATCCTGTAGATATGGCAGAACATACTGGAAAGATGAGGACTTTCTTGATTTAGTCTTAACCATGGCCCATTTCTTTTCACTTTTGAGCCAATCTTGACTCTTGGTGACTGCCTGGACTAGTCTCTGCTGGGTTTTTTTGAGATTTCTGCCATTGCCTCCTTTCTAGGGTTGAAAGAGGGTGACTGGCACAACATCTCCTAGCTGGCCTCATGCCTAAAATAAGTTTAGAACTCATGATTTCTCAGTTCCTTGTCTATTGCTTTAACCACTGCACCAAACTCATAATATATTTTAGGCTTGGCCAAAATTAGCCTGACAAGCTACAGACAAAAACTTAAAGCAGCAAAGAGGAGAAAGAGAGAGTATACATTAATAGTAAGCATTTACATGAATACAATACTGTGCCGTGTACTGTTAGTTCTATACATTAAGAACTTAGTAGCTAAGAGTACACATTATGAACTCCCACGCCAGAAGTGGAAGAAGCTGTAATATTGTCCTACCTTACAGGACAGAAAAAAGGATTCCTGAAACACTGTATGTGAAACAGAGCTAATTAAAGAATGTTTAACTGAACAGCCATCTGTCCTTTAATCAAGTTAAGCATAGTCCCGTACAGTTCCAGTATGCCAGCTGGATTCTGTCTAAATTACACCGGCATTGCGCCAATACTGGTGGGCTATTTTGTTCATCAATTAAGCAATTACATTTAAACTTTATGTCTCAAGGGAGCCTCAATATAGATGCCTTTTTTTTTTTACCATAAAGGACATATAAGGTGGTCGATGGCTTCTTCCGATAAATATCAAGTTACAAGTAAATCTGGAGTTTACTCTCAGTTAAATGAGGATAGAAGATACAAATTAGGTGTGAATTTTTAAATAAGTTATCCTTTTGCTTTTTTTTTTTTTAAAAGCATTTCCTATTACAATAATGTATCAAGCCAAATTGTCTTATGTAAAGCCTGCCTTTAATTCCTTAATTGAAGATCCAGATTTACTGATGGTCATGTTCTTCATTCTAGTTCCTTTGCTTTCCTAAATGCAAGGCTTGTTTGGTTGTGGCCCATAAACTGCCCTCTTGCTGGAAGGACCATGGAAAATGGGCTTTCCTTAATCAGAGAACTGAAATCCATTTCATTGATCCTGAATGTAGATGTTCCCATTCTTGCACTTTGTTTTCATTGTTTCTTAGAATATTCCTTAGAATGTGGTCCTGGGCTCCCTGAAGGTGCCCCATAACTCTTCAGGGATGTCTGAAATCAGTAATATTTGCCAGCCTGTGTTCAAAAATAATACAATATTAAAAATCCATCAAAAACTATTAAGAAGCAATAGCTGCAACAAATGCTTCTGTTTGAATTTTGAATGTATTGATAAATATATTGATAAATATAACCTATATGAACAAAAATTATTTTGGGATAGCAGAAATAGCAATAGTGCTTAGACTTATATATCGCTTTATAATGCTTTACAGCTTTATAGTGCCTCTCTAAGTGGTTTTACAGAGTCAGCATATTGCCCCTATCTGGGTCCTCATTTTACCCACCTTGGAAGGATGGAAGGCTGAATCAACCTTGAGCCTGGTGAGATTTGAAGTAGCAGTCAGCAGAAGTACTGCAGTACCGCACTCTAGCCACTACGCCACCAAGGCTCATCTTCCTTAATTTTTAAAAGTAAGAAGCAATTCTGAGAGAAAAAAGTTTAAGAAACATTGCTGGAGAAAACTCCAGGCTGAACTCTCAGGTATATTAATTTTACAGGGGCAACTGCATTTTTATTGTCAATAAACATCATGGATAAGTTATGTCTACATAACCTTTGGAATGCCTATAGACTGCCTGCCTTAACTGATGGTTTTTTTTTTTATACTGCAAAACAGAATACCACCTTTCAGTACCTTTTTTCTTTTGCAAGAATATCTCTAAGATGTACTTAGATATTCTAGGAAGATTAGAAGGCTGGTTGGCTGCAACTTAGTGCCTTCAAAACGTTGCTTCCTAAAAGCTACTAGAAGTCACAGGAAACACCTGGAGGAAGGCTGCATAGAGTGATGTGAATCAATTAATTTGCCTTCCGATAAACTTTTTTTAAGGGGGAAGGATTTGGCCTCCCCAACCATGGCAGCCCTTTGGGAGATGGGCCTTCCATCCCTCCAAACTTTTTGCTCTTTCTTTATACATTCAGGTCAGCAATCAGGTCAGCCAATTTCTGGCTGGGGAATTCTGGGATCTGAAATTCAAACATCTTCGAAGTCCTTGAGGTTAAGAAATATTGGTCTAGTAAGAGTGGAAAAGCGTTAGGCATAACTACCTGTAGAATTTTTGCAAAGGTACCTGATAGCAGCATTTTTCTTGGTCTAGACTAGAGGAATTTACTATGATTTAGATGTACAGCTAGAACTTTGTTTTATTTTTAAAGTGTGAATAATTCTATTACAAATATGCACCCCTGCATGCTTGAACATATACGCATGCATGCACACACACACACACACACACATCCTTGAATGTTACAATAGCCTTTTGGTATGGAGATTGAATATTTGTGAAACTTTCTGGTACAAAACAAGGATATGTGCGGCATAAGGTTAGTTTGGAAATCTTGCCAACACTTGCCAGAAAAAGAGTGTCAATTAATCATAAAGCTTTCTTTTCTTTTCTCTCTCTTTTTTTTACACTCGTGTAACTTAACAGATTTTTTTTTTTTTTTTTAGAAAATTGCTGAGGCGGATGTGTTAGTTTCTTTCCTCCTAGCAGAACTCACCATTTTCAGCCTAAGACAACGCTGCCTTAAATAGAACTGTTTAGTTTCTCTGCTTCCTGAAAATGCCATAGCACATTTAAAACATTTTTAAAAATATAAAGAAATATTCATTTAATACAAAAAAAAAAAACCTTTGGTCATGCCAACCAGCAGCTACAATACTATCTTTTAAACTCGCTATGCTATGTAACTAGAGGCTTCCAAGCTTAAAAATATTTCAGAAAAAAAGCAAGAAAACCTGGAATTTTCAGAAAGAAACAAATGTTATAGGGAATAACCGTGTTTAGAGTAGCAATGTTGTAGAATTCTACCTTGGATATTGTTAAGTTGACTTCCAAAAAGAAATACAAATGAGATAAAGAAAGAGTTATGTAATTCAAAAGATGGCAGTATCTCCTAGAGCAAATAAAAGTTAACATCTTGAGACAAATTTTAAATAATGTTTATAGAAATTTCAACTCAGTATACAGATTGTCCAACACCAATTCTTCAACAAATTTCTTCCTACACATGTACTAGTGTGTTCCTGCACTGATGTAATTATAATCTTAAGCTTGCATGAACTAATAGACCATTGCAAATCTAAATTCATATGTCTCGTCCCATATGATGATTTTTCTTGCCAAGTGTCTATAGATGAATCAGAGTTTCACATCATCTCAAGTTAAAGCAAATGTATAGTGAAGTGAATGGGAGTCATGAGAAAAAATTTCCATTATGTTTCGGATTTTCTTGCACATTCCATTAACCAGGGAATCTGAAATCAGAAAGCAGCAAAATGAATTAGAAGTGTTATTTTGGTTATACTGTAATTTTTAGTGTTCTTTTAGTGCTGTTCCTATTGAAAGAGCATCAGAATGTTTCTGGTGGTTTATTTTTATTTATTTATTTTTATT